>SADC01001006.1:0-175280 GCA_004194705.1 Ditylenchus dipsaci
AAAATATTTTTTTTTCAAAAAAGAGAAACATTACCATGCTTATATTGTGAAATCGTGTGAAATAATGGTTTGTCAAGACAAATTCCCCAATTTCCCCAAGCAAACCTTAAAATCTGGGTAGGTAGCACCTGGCCAGGTAGGTATCCAGGCGGGTGGCCCTAAAAATAATTTTTTTTTAATAGAAAAAAACCATGCTATCGTATGTAAAATCGTGTAGGGAATCGGGTTTGTTAAGACCGAATTCCCAATTTTCCCCAAACAAACCCCAAATCTGGGTAGTACCACCTGGCCAGTAGGTATCCAGGTGGATGCCCTAAAAATAAAATTTAAAAAAGAGAAACAAACCATGCCATGATATGTAAAATTGTGTCGGAATTGGATTGGGTATGATATGCCACACTGGGTTAGATGTCTTGAAAATGGGTGTAATTTCCCAGGCTGGGTTAGATGTTCTGAAAGTTGGGATATACCCCAGCCTAAGTTAGATGTCCTGAAAATGGGCATGATATCCCGGGCTGGGCTGGTATCCTTGAAAACAGCATGAGATCCCGGGCTGGATTGGATGTCCTAAAAGTGGGCAGGAGATCCCGAGCTGGGTGGATGTCCTGAAAATGGGCATGATATCCCGGGCTGGGCTGGATATCCTTGAAAACAGCATGAGATCCCGGGTGGATTGGATGTCCTAAAATGGGCAGGAGATCCCGAGCTGGGTTGGATGTCCTGAAAATGGACATGAGATCCCGGCTGGGTTAGATGTCCTGAAAAACAGCATGAGATCCCGAGCTGGTTGGATGTCCTGAAAGTGGGCATGAGATCCCGAACTGGGTTGGATGTCCTAAAATGGGCATGAGATCCCGGCCTGGTTGGATGTCGTAAAAGTGGGCATGAGATCCCGAACTGGGTTGGATATCCTGAAAATGGGCATGAGATCCCAGATCCAACCCGGACTGGGTTGGATGTCCTGAAAATAGACATGAAATCCCGGGCTCGGTTGCATGTCTTGAAAATATGCATATGATCCCGGGCTGAGTTAAATTTTTAAAGTCTCACTTCAAAATTGATGTTTGATGTACCCACGTTATCTAAGAAACTTATAATGTTGTAAAAATGTGTTTAAAACAATATTCAAATAGTACGCGGTTAATTGTTCAATAAAAGCTTTTTTTATTGTAAAATTTTGGCCGCTTTAAGCGGCCATCTAGCACCAGTACGACGCGCGTAGCGCGTTTAAATCCTACAAAGTTTTTAAGTTAAAATCAGTTGAAATTTTTTGTATTTTGTCAGAATATATATGCTCCTGGGCTCCCCTAGTTGACACTTAAAAAGAATCATACTCAAGACCACATAAAAGAAGATTGGGAGTAATTTTAACTTAATTGCTCAAAGTAGCATTGAAATGCCATTTTCTGTGATTCAGCAGCAGACTTTGTTTATTCATAGTTTAGTTGCAATTGGCGCAAGTTAACTTCAGGTAACCACCACCCCCCCCCCCAATTTGCCTTGTCCTCCTGTGGTTTTTTAAAATCCTATTAAAATACATAGGTAAGTGTCAAACTTTGAATTCCTCTCGAGACAAAAACGAGAAGAAAATGTTCTAATGTTTTTTTTCATTCCACTGTAACTAACACAACATGCTCCGTGACCCCATGCTCAGTCTCTCGAATCGAAGATTAGCGGGATTTAAATATAGGTACTACACAATAGCTGATTAGTGAAAAATGAGTACTAGAGCCGTTGGCGCACCCCCACCCCCACCCAAATTTGTTCAAAAATGACCAAAAACATATTCTAAGATACTTTTTTTCTGCTTAACATGATAGAAAAAAGCATTTCTGAGCAGTTTTTCGATTAAAAAAATTAACTTATCATACTGTCTATTTTTTAGGCATTTTAGGGTCATTTTGGATAATTACTATATTTATGCTTTAGGCTTGGGCAAGGGTAGGCCAGCGTATGTTAGGACGGACTCAAACTTGTTATTTCACTTTATTATATTCTGAGGAACATGTTTGAGTCCTCCTAACATACGCTGGCCTACCCTCGCCTAAGCCTAAATATAGTAAATACCCAAAAAAAGACCCTGAAATGCCTAGAAAGTCCACCACTGCGATATTAAAGTCAAAATGTTTAGAAGTTAAAATTTTTTTTTGAATCAGAAACTGTTCAGAAATATTTCTTCTATTAAGTAAAGCAGAAAAAGTAGCACAAGATATGTTTTTTGGCCGATTTAAAAAAAAATTGGGTGGGGCCCAACGGCACTAGTACCAAAAAATGTTTTCAAGGAATCATTTACATAGTAATAAAACTACAAAGTTTATAGAAAAGTTCCCTGCACTATGTCAGACTGCACTCCTCCTTCAATGAAAATTTTATATTGCTTATGAATTTGCATGCTGCATGTGCTATGGAGTGATGTGGACGATTCTTAAAACTAGTTTATGGGGCAGTGCAATAAGAGACAAAGCAACTCATCGGATATTTAAATCTCTTGTCGTAATTTTCATAGTGTCTGTTATGCCATATGCTATTTTCCAGCTTTTTAAAATTTATTGATCTACATCAAATTAAGTTCTGTCGAAATATGGTACTTTAATTCAGTTTTTTCTTATGGTATCATTTTTTCTTCTACTGCTGATATTTTAATACTCTACATTTTCAGGTATTTTGATAATTCTTAGAAAAACAGACAGAACAGAGTTGTAATAGAGGTTGTGGGTCTAAACCTGGCTATAGTGAAAAATAGAGGGAAGAAACGTTTAGAACAAAAAATTGAGGCCGGTAAAAAATCACTAGAAGTTCGGGACACAGTTTGAGACTGCACTAACATAAGTTTTTCTTACTAATTCCTTTGCCTGTGTAAGAGAAAAAGGACTTTAATGGGAAATTCAGCCGTTTCAAAAAAAGGTTGCGATCGGTAAAATTTTCTATGATTTAATACTACTTCTCAATACTAGCTAAATCTTAGACAGAATAAACGGCTATAGTCTTCCTCCCAAAAGCACACGAAAACTTGTTTTTTTCGGTGTTTTAGCACCTAAAACGCATAGAAAACATGTTAATAGACGAAGGGCCACCATTTTTCGAAAAAAAAAAATTCAGACCAAAATTGACTTTTTACCCTAAGAACTAAGGTGAACTAGTCGAATTTCAAACAGTCGAATTTTCACCGTCCATCATCCTATTATATCTCTTAAGACCAGAAAACTTAATAGCACGAATTTTTAAACAGTTTTTATTAACGACAGAAGGCCGTGTGTGCGAAAACTATATATAGAGTGAGATGAGAAGGTTGCTATGAGAAAGACGCTTTTCAATCGAAATCATCCATTACATATCTTATTCATCAAATTTCAATTCATCTTTGTGCACAGTCCTAGCGAGAAAAGCAAGGAATAAATAAAAAAAACATAGGCAATTGTGGTATCTTCCAGTACCTTTCACCTTGGTTCCCCTAAGACAAAATTCAAATTTTGGTCAAAAAATTTTTATTCAAAAAACGGCCGGCCACCATCTGAATACTGGTTTTCCACGGTTTCAGTTGCTTGAACTTTGAAAAAACATGTTTTTGGGTGCTCTTGGAGGGTGAACATATATAGAAGTCCGGCTGGAAAAACTATTAGTCCCCCCGTTTTGTTCGCAATTTTTCTGGTGCTTTTACACCCATAATAATTCCCGTTTACAAACAGTATTTTTTATCTCAAATTTTTGGGTGCTTTATATAATCAAAAATAGTGAAAATTCGGATTTCACAGTTCTGTTGTAAAGTTTTAAAATGCTGTATAATATTTTCAGTTCATAACTGAAATCTCCATAAAATCCCGTGCCCATGCAAAGTTCGGCGCTACTAGCAATAGCCCCCCCCCCTCCCCCCCCCCCCCCCCCCCCCGAAAATCTGACTTATTAAAAATCGCTGTTATTCGCAATCGTCTTTCGCTAGTAGGTTCGGGAATCCTCTCCTAATTATTGATCTTCTGTACGGGTTTTTTTAGCTTGATTTCTAACAAAACAAGGCCTAGAAATTAATTTTAAATTTAGTTGTGTTAGAAACCAGTGAAAAAATCCGTAAACAAGTTCAATGATTAGATTTTTTTTTAATTGGCGAGGGACGACCGTTGTCGGAGATGGCAATGGCCTTTGGAGCCAAAAAGAAGGTTTTAATTCATGCCTATCAAGAGATATACGCTAAATATGTTAGATTATGATTAATTACCTTATTTGATTTTTAGTACTGAATATAGAATTGCAATCAAACGCCAGTTTAAACAAAACAACGCTGTTTCTAGTTCAAACATGACAAAGTGGAAATCACATATAAAAAAATAAATCATTATCAATAAAAAACTGTTTTGTAAGCCATATATTTTCATTATATGTTAACATCTATGAGTTGTTCCAGTTTTTTATAAAAAATTGTAATTTTTTCAATATTTGATTAATGGACTCATTATTATTTTTTCTTATTTTAGTCGACCTTGCCGAAATTACTCTATATCTACATATGACGTAAATTCCGGATTTCTATCCAAATGTAGGTCCTCAAAAATCTAAACGCAAAGGTCGCTTCCGTGAATGACCTCCCGCGAACGTTCATCCGCAAACCTTGCCATGCTGCTTAAATTCACCAATTCCGGTTTAAAGTGGAGTGCAAGGCTGTTATTCTATTCAAGGTCTGCAGGTAAGAGACTACTGAGCTAAGTCGGAGGTCAAATAACTCTGTAACTAGCTTGTTTATGAGATTAAAGATGAGAAGCCCTGACTGTGACCTGGGGAAAATTCGATGAGAATTTTCGTAGAGCGCGCCCAAGTTTCTAACGAATCTGGCTCCCCATCTCTGAAGGCTTAGAAAATGTGGTGCAAGGGTCACTCAAAGTTTTTGGTTTTTGATAGCTGCCCTTAGGCCATGGATCATTCCTAAAAATTTTGTTGGCTTTCAGGGCTGGCGAGCCAGATTCATAAGAAACTTGGGCAAACTCTACAAGAGTACACGCAATAAAATTATCTAAATTACGCCAGGTCAAGTCAGGGTCCCTTCCTTATTGCCTCGAGCGGAATTTGAAATTTTACAGTGAGTGACATAATTAAAGAACATTTTCTCAAGTAAATCGACCATGCTGTTAGAAGCTCAGTTTTACTCAGCAAAATCAGTGTTTTAGGTGAAGATGCCCTTTGGAAAATACTTTTGAACACTCCAAAAGCCTTGTTTTGGCTTACTTTGAAGCTTCATTTAGTTCTGTTTTTCTGCTCTGTCGAATGGTATTTACTAGGGTTGGTAAACGGGAAAATTCCCGGGAAATTTCCCGGGAAAATTAAATTTTCCCCGAAAAAATACCAACTCTAGTATTTACCAACAACTAAAAAAGGCCGTTCGCGCATTTGTGTACATATTTTGGTAAAACAACGTTTTTGAAAAAACACAATGGTTTCTGTAAGCCAAAAAAATTTCATTCGACTGTCATAAATACTTCAATGATATGTCATTAGAGAGCTCGTAATCTGCGTTTTCTTTTGCACATAAGATCAGATCAATCTATCGAAGAAATTTACATGATCTACCCGTCTGAAGTTGCATAGGCAAAAATCGTAACATTGATGGTTCACACAGCACCATAACCCTAGAAGAAACTTTTGTCTAATTTTTCTTCACCATCGTGTTCCCCTTGAAATTATGCACAAGACGCACCATTTTCTACAATCAGCTTACCAGTGTTAGTGGTTATCCAAAATTTGACCAACTTGATCAATTTTATCGAGACTTTAAAAACGATATTGAAAAAACAAGAAAAGTTTGTATAGTTTATTTTTTGAAATCAATAAAATGTGTTTGTAGTAATTTACAAGACATTTGTCGGCGTTACTATAGAATTAACAACCGCCACCGCCCCCCCCCCCCAGCTAGCAAAAAATCTACTTTTCCTCAAGGGAAAGGACCCGTCTCATATTGTTTCTCGTGCTCTGAAACGGCACGGAAACACTTTGGTTTCCCAAGAATCGAAAAAAAAAAATCGATTTGCCTTGGTCCCCAAATGCCTTAATCATGATTACGAGAAAAACTCTTGATCCGAAAATGCATATAGAGTCTCTTTTTGCCACTGCCCAGTTAAAAAACATGGTAAGACATCCGAAATAGTCCATAATTCATTATTTTAAGAATTTTGTCATGAAAGTGACCCCTTTTATTCCCTTTTCCACGGCCTTTCAAAACATGCAGTTGAGTCAATTGTATTGACATCACGTGGTGTAGTGGTAAAATTCTTGCTTGTGACCAAAAAGGGACTTGAGTTCGACTCCCGCCGGTGGGGTCTTTTATTTATTTTTATTTTTTTTGCCGGAAAGGGAACTCCTAGACCAAAAAAACGCGAGGAATTCGAAACTTTCATTTCTAGAACACACTTCTCATTGTTTTAACATCGATGGGGATAAAAATACCGACTTTTGCAGCCACTTTCTCAATTATTTAAGCAAACTTAATTGCGTATGAAAACATCAAAAACTAGTATTTATCGACATAGTTTTGGTACCAAAATGTACCGTATTTCCTCTAATAAGCGCCCCCGCTCCAATAAGCACCCTTGCTCTAATAAGCGCCCCCCCCTAGAGCGAGGTTGAAAAATAAGCGTCCCCGCTCTAATAAGCGCGCCAACCGCCTATTAATAAGCGCCTACCACCCCCCCCCCCATAAGGGAGGTTGAAAAATAAGCGAGCCGGGGCGCTCATTAGAGGAAATACGGTAGCCTTGAAACTCCTCTTTCAAATAGACGTAGGAAATAAAAAAGTGACGTAGGAGAAAACGATATACCTGGTTGAAGTGGACATGACTCCTGGAAATACCCCCACCCCCCGTCAAATAACGCCCTGAAGTAACCCGGGTTATTTCAGGGGGGTTACTTCAGGGGGTTATTTCAGGGGGTTATTTGGGGTATGTTTTCTAGGGTATTTTTTGTCTTGAAGGGAAGTCATGTTTTTCGATAGTTTGACCTGGTTTTCGTCCCCAAGGAACCAAAACCAAGTGGTCGTCCACTTGGATCAAAAAAATTTTACGTTTTTCATATTCTAAAACCTGTTTTCTGGACTGATTCGGGTCCGCTGAAGATGGTTTGATAGTGGTAAAATGCCGTTTTCTCTAGTATTTTTTGAGTTTTGGGCAATAATTGATTTCACCAAAATAAATTATTAACCAATACTCAAAAAATACCCGAGAAAACGGCATTTTACCACTGTCAAACCATTTTCAGCGGCCCCGAATCAGTCCAGAAAACAAGTTTCGAAGTATGAAAAACGAAAAAAAATTCGATCTGGGTGGACGACCACTTGCTTTTAATGGTCTAATAATCTTGGGTACTGCCAACTGAGTACTACCATTGAGATACCACTACCTAGAAAATACATTCTAACACCACCTAAGTACCACTACCTGAGCACTTCCACCTGAGTACATCGTCACTCTCTTGGTATAACCACCTTACTGCCACTTTCTCGGTGCTACCATCTCCATACACCTAGGTACCCTAAGAGATACGAAATTACTCCAGAACTGGGGTTCCTGTAGGTCGAATCATTTTAAATCCTTTTTATAATACAGCTTCAGGTGTACTGGGTAATCCACGTACCAAACTAAACCAAGTGGTCGTCCACTTGGATCAAATTTTTTACGTTTTTCCAGCTCTTTCGAGCTCTTCTAGCTGCTTCCGTCTTGCTCATTCTGACTTGCTTCTTATCAGACAGCTTTTGCTGCGTCTCTTGGCCACTTTCCACTTATTTTCTTTTCAAATAACGCTCATAACGGTTAGTAGAGCTCATCTAAAATCAACCAGATAGGAGCAAAAACAGTTAAAAAAAAACTTTGGACACCAGAAAAATCGTCAGGGACACCTCATTTTGACAAAACCTTATATACTAAAATGTAGCCCTGAGTCTCCTCTTTCAGATAGACAGAGGAAATTAAAATGGGACATAGGAGAAAAAAGTAATGCTACTTTGAAGTTAGCAGGTCATTTTCTCAAAGAATTCTTTATGATTTTTTAAGAAATCATTAGAAAAACTTTCCTCTCGAGACAAATAAATCGAATTTCAGTAAAAACTAAATTGCGTATTTTTGACTACTTTGAAAGCCCGTGTTCCCCTCCCAATACAGCCCGAAATCCCTTAAAAATTTTTTGGCGGGATATCAAAAAATATTTCTTTTGAATTTTCCAATATTTGGGGTGGGGGGGGGGGGTGACCAAGTCAAATCGAATTTTTTTTTTGATTTTTTTTAAAAACTAGAGTATTTCCGTGCCGTTTTAGAGCACGAGAAATAATATGAGACGGGCCCTTTCCCTTGAGGAAAAGCAAATTTTTCGCTAGCTGGGGGGGGGGGCAATTCTATATTGTTACAGTCAAACCTCGATAATCCGCCACCCATGGGACCGATCCGAGGTGGCGGATTATCGAGGTGGCGGTTTAGCGGGGGTAAACTTTGTTGAGTTTCTCTGATGGCCAACCAAATCAGGCTTCTCGAGGGTGGCGGTTTATCGAGGGTGGCGGTTTAGCGGGGTGGCGGATTATCGAGGTGTGACTGTACCTATTTGTCACATTATTAGTCACACTTGACTACAAAACCAAAAAAAACCACAACTTATGAGACCACTAAATAAAATGTGGTACCTGTTTAAAAAAGTTAAATAACTTCTGACTCAAAACAATCAACTAAGTTTTTTCTTTAAAAAAATGCACTTGAAAATAAGTCCTTAAAGTTATCTTGTTACTTCAAATATTTTAGCTTTAGTCGTTTAAAGCATACACAGCAATGTTCACTGAGCTCAGCTTTATGTTTACTTCCAAGTCAAATAGACATTTTTACAATAAGTATTATTAGCAAATGTTGTTTTATTATCATCTTCAGTTAGTACAGTGGTATTTGACCGAAATGTTACGGCATTTATTAGTTTTCAAAAAATACTCTCGAATATTGTACAGTCGAGCCTCCCAATGATGTACACCCCAAAGTTCGTTACCGCTTACTAGGGTCCGACACTTTTTTGGGGTGTACACTATTGGGAGGTTCGACTGTACCACATAAAAAGCCATCTTTGAGGAGCTAGAATGAACATTGAAAAAACAAATTTTGCCAAATCAAAATCTGCCGAGCATGGGTTGATTCTTATGTATTCACGGAAGGCCCACGTTACTAACTCAACTCTACTCGGATCAAAAATGAACGTCAACCTGCTACCCTATTTCTTTCAAGCATATTTTTCCGGCCTTGGAAAATTCCAATCCGGCAAATATTTAATAACTTTTTTTTTGTCAATTCACCTTTTGGGATATTTTGTTCAGGCGAAAATGTTTCGTTCAGGCACAGACTTCTTTTCAAATTTTATTTTTGTGAAATTTACCCTGGCTCTTTTTGCCACTTTCTTTCTAAGGCTACATTAACACCTTTTGTAACACCTTTCTGTGACACAGCCAAGGTTTTATACTCGATAATTATCTCAGCCGGCTGAAGTCAGCCGACGGAGAATACCACCCTGGACACAACCTTGTTTAAAACGTATATTTGCCCGTACATTTTGCTGGAAAATATTTCCAACGACAAATATTGGAAAATATTAAAATTTCAAAAAATATTTTTTCCATGAAGATCCTTCGACAGCGCTAAATTTAGCAAAACTAAAATTTTGCAAGGATTTTTACAAAATAAAAAAAATTTTTTAATTACTTCTAAACTCGGCTACGTTGTGTTTGGGGCTTAAAAACAAACTTCTAGCCAAGTGTTGAAAAAAATAAAACTTTTACTGTATTTTGCCAAAAAAAGTGTATATACATTCAGCACTATCTAGAGAACTTTATGCAAAAAATCACGTCGAAAGCATTTTTCTATCAAAAAGTTATGGGCAAATACGAGTATCAAACAAGGTTGCGTCACACATAAGGTTAAGAAGTGAACTATGGAAAAGACTGGTAGTTTAGGGTGAATGTAGTCTGAATTTCTTAAAAAAACTAAATTTTTGTTTGTAATTTGTACCAATTCTAGATTATATACTTCAAAAAACATTTGGAGTTCCATGGACATCTTGCCACTAGTGCAAGGCTTTGCCGGATGTATTTTTGCAGTAGTGACTTTTGGCAGCTTCTTTGTGCCAATCAAACGCTGCAATCCAGGAGATGGTAAGTAAGTGGAGTTATATGGAAAGATTGCTTGCATTCCACTATATTGTTCTTGTGCAAAAATTCAATGTATAAATTTTGATCACAAAAAAGGGTTGTGTCGTAGATACATTCGCTTGAAATTTTTGTGGCGTTATGTTTTTCTATAAAGTTTTTTGACAACTTTTTGAAAGTTGACCTCTCATTTTATAGCTTACAAGCTTGACTAAAAAACGATACGTTAATTTTTAAAAAATTGTCAAAAATTTTATAGAAAAAACACAATTCCACAAAAGCTTCATTTTTAAAAGAAGCCAAATGTATTTATGACACAACCCAATATAAAAAGGCCGAAATTTGTCTTTTAGGATTATATGAAGTCAAAAGCTAGAACACAGAAATTTTCTAAAAACTAAATTGATTCCAAGTTTTTTTTCACGATATTTATATTTTGTTAATAGGTTTGTATGTACAATGGGCCATGAGCGTAGCCATTCTGATGGTTGGGTTTGGGCTGTATTGTTTTGAAGGATTTCCTAAGTTCTACCCAGTTTCCATGATTGGTGGTTTGTTGTGGTCAGTTGGTGAGTTATCAGTTAACAAATTAAATTTTGGAAACCATAACGAACTCAGCTATAAAAACCTTTCCGACTCTCTAATTGATCATAAATTTTCTCCTTTTGATCGAGTTTTGATAAATTGTTTACCAAAAATGCAGATGACAAAAAGTCAGATGATTTTCTGTTTTTCTTAAGAAAGCAATATTTTAATTATTAAAATTTTTCGAGTTTTTTTTTCTTTTTTGCCCATTACAGTCGAACCTCGATTTAGTGGCCCCCGATTTAGTGGCACCCTCGATTTAGTGGCACCCTGAGGGCGATTTGGTTGGCCAGAGTTGGCCAAACTTGGCCAAAGTTTACCCCCGATTTAGTGGCACCTAAGGCTTGGTCCCTAGGGGTGCCACTAAATCGAGGTTTGACTGTATTAGCTTCGAGAAATGTCATAAAAGCCCAAATCTTCAATATCTGTTACATTATTTGCAGGAAATGCCATTAGTGTAAAAGTGCTCGAAGAGCTTGGTTTGGGTGTCTCTATGATCTTTTTCAATGTGTTGAATTGCGCTCTATGCTGGGCCACAGGCTATTTTGGTTTATTTGGCACAAAAGCTCGTGGTCCTGATATTTTGTGGCTTAATGTAGTTGGCCTATGCATGGTTGTAACAGGGTACTTTCCCACTCTTCTTGCTCAAAAAACTTTAAAAAAAGTTAGCACTTTAGAGCCGTGTTCACAGCTCTAGTAGAAGGAACACCAAGAAATGGCAAATCTAAAGATTTGAGCGTACTTTCGACTGAAAAAGAAAACAAAGGATACACTGATTCAGAGTCTCAAAGCAACTCTATTGAAAAAGCAAAGGATTTTCTAGGCGGAAGATTATGTATTAATATTTTTAACTTAAAATCACCTGAAATTCTATTTTTATAGCGCGATGGTTATGTCTTTGATAGCTGGTCTTTTCTATGGAACAGAACAAACACCTATTATAGTCATTGAAGACAACCCCGAAATATTTGGCTCAAATGTTTCCCAAGACAGCATGCCTCACTTATTCGGCCATTTCATGGGCATTTTTGTCGGCTGTTCAACCATATTTTTGATCTACTGCTTTATCAAGTAACTTTTGAAATATAATTTTGGTTAAAAATTTGTTATAGGAGGGTGCACATCAAGATGCGAATATTTTGAACTGTCAGATTCGATTCCCAGTGGGTGCATAACCTGTTTTTACTCTACATTTTAGCAAGACTCTCGTTTATCTGACACCCCCTCAAGCTCGTTCCCGCCTTGGGTCCGATACTTTTATAGCTTTATTTTCGAGTTAGTTTTCGCAGTTAGTTTTATATCGACTAAACCTCTAATAATCTTATTTTGTTTTCGATGAGTTAAATAACTTTCTAGAGTCGGAGTTCCATGAGGAATCAAACAAAAACATTTTCACATTGAATTTACTTTAGAAAGGTAGGTGGCTAGCGAAGGTTTTACGAGAGAACAAAAAGTATACTTTGAGGGTTAGCATTATGTTATTATTTTGGAACTGAAGTTTTGTAATTTTAAATCACATTAATACATACATTGCTGTACTGAAAATGACGCCAGGAAGTAGAGCCACATTTGTAAATCAACATTTCAATTAAAATTGCAAAAAATATCAGTACCAAAAAGCTACCGAAAAGTTCTGGGACAGCTCTGGGTAGAATGACATGAAATTGGTCATGGTTGGATGTTTTTAAATTTTAGCCCTAACCGTACCCTTTTTCTGTATACCATCTAGGATGTGATCTCAGAATCTTAGCTATATTTTGGTATATGAAACGTGTGAGTTGTAGAAAAAAGTCGGAAAATATCGATCAAATCAGTCAAAGAAAAACGCGCAAAACGATCGATTTTCTTAAATTTAGGAAGTATTAGCCTGTAAATCAGCTCCAGATGTTGTGAAGTCACGCTTCAATGGTTTTGTTAGATAGCCAAGAGTGTGAGGATTATTTTGAAAATAAACTTGTAAATTAAAGGAGATAGAAAGGGTGTGCACCTACTGGGAATCGAACCTGAGAGTTCAAAAATGATGTGCACCAAACGGGTGTACCGAAGAATTTAAAAAAATATTTGCTAAACGGCACATTTGCTAAAAAAACTTTTTGCTAAAAAAATTTTTTGCTAAAGGCACATTTGCTAAAATTTCTTTTGCTAAAGTCACATTTGCTAAAAATTTTTTTGCTAAAGGCATATTTACTAAAATTTCTTTTGTTAACGCGGTTTTGTCGTTCTTTTTGTGTCGAAGGCACTTTCATTCCAACTTTTTTCCTATTTTCCTCTCCTTTTTCAAGTTTTGCATTGTTTTCTCTAGTGGAATTCTCTTCAATGATACTCATATTGGTTACACTCTTACTCGTTACACTCTCAGTGGTCTTCATCGGATATCAGTGGTTCTGATCCACCATCAGTATCCAGCTGGCTCAATCCTGATGGTAGTAAGTAGGTACCCACAATGATAGATTGACCTTTAGTAGTACTGCAGTCCAAATTAGCGAGTTTTCTTATTCTAGGTGTATCCAGGTGAGCGGTACTCAAGGGGTGGTACCCAGATGGGGAACGCAGGTTTGGGTAACTAGCAGCCCCTCTAAGTTAAGTGTGCAGCAGAAACCTACCAATATTCATCAACAACAATATACAGAGCCACATATCAAACACTTTTCTCAAATCCATTATTTATTCAACACCAAGATTCAGTTAACAACTTTTAACAATGCAAGTTATAAACCTTAGTTAGGATCTATTCGGTCCTTCTTCTTTGACGCGGCGTTCTCGCATTCCCTCCAGCACCAAATCCAACAGTGGCCATAGCTGCGACGCGATCTCTTTCCGCTGCTGATTGTGACTGAATATGCCGAAGAGAGCGAGCAATAGTTGTAAGGCTTGCGATTCTGTTGTTGGCATCGAAATTCCCGATTGCTCGTTGGAGACCCTCAAGCTTTTGCTTTGCAGATTTAGTTTCACTGCGTTCCGTCGTTGAAAGTGACTCAATGCGGATGTATTGGTGGCGAGAGATCACACCTGGAAAAAATCACGATGGTCTAAATCGGAAACAGACTGAAGTATCGCACCTATTTTTTTTTGAACAAATTCAGGCTCTTCCACAAAGAATTACCCTTTTCTTTTGTTGCTGCATTTATGGATCTATGCCAGGATTCTAGCGCACAAGTAGTAGTCGGATCCCCTTCCAGCGATTCTGCGTGTTTGTTCCATAAGTCAATTTCAAAGCGAGGGGCGGTTGAGTTACCATCTTCAGTAATTCGTCGGATCCAGTTCTAAACTCCAAAATAATGCCCGTGTTAGTTTTGCGGAATTTGAAACGCTCACATATTCAAAGTATCGGAGAAAACGATTCAAGCCAGGATAATTGCTGTTTTGCCCAAATTGACTGAGCCTCTCTTGCTGAAAATCCGTAAGATCTTCAAAAGCGCACACGACTTGAGAAGAAGGTAAGAAAGCGAGGCACTGGAACAGTCGGAGGTATTCATTCAGCTGCGCATCGCTTTGGTAAAGATGATCCAGCCTCACCTATAAGCACAATGTCAACACAGAAACAGGCTAAATTTTATGAAATGACCTTTTTGATCCACTTTTGCAATGCCTGCGAAAAATGGAAGTAACAACATGAATGGCGAGCCCCTAAATTTGATAATTCAGACTTTGAAAAATAGAAAAAATACTACTGGGAAAATGTTGTCGAATGGCACATCTTTCAGCCACCTCGAAATCGCTCAGTATCAGTTCTGGATTCCAAACAGTTCGTAGCTCTTCTTCCATGTATTCGCTGACAAATCGAAATACCTCTATGTATGATGCAGACGTTGATTTAGCCATAAACACAGCTACCGCTGGCACGAACTTATTATTCCGGCATAGATGGATTGCGAAAACCTGTCTCCATTTCTTAGGCCTTGTGCGAAATGTTGAATCCATAGCAATTATTGTGCTTGCTTCCAGTTTCTAAAAAACTTGAGCACTTCGTAAAGCTTCTTCAAAGTAAATGAAACCAAACACCTGCAACATAAACTTTGAGGTGAGAATGATGATTCTATTTGCCACTGTTTTGCCTGAATCGAAGAAAACGAACGGCTCACCATCATCATATGTCAACCAGTCAGGAGGAATTTCTAGTTGTTCTGGTCCAGTTTTTCCACGAGGGTAATGGAAAGCTTTCTTTAAAAAACAATTTATTAGCGGTGACTAAAAGAATCAAACCTATAACTCACTCTTTTTCTTCGCTCCAAATTCTGTCTCATGCCTTTGGTGTTAACAGCTGCAATCACAGGTTCATCAGCACCCATCATCTCATCTTCCAGCACATCACGAATAGACTGCTGAAATAAATACTTGTGAGTTGTAACCAATCATGAAACGTTAGAACTTACATTTGGATTATCCGATATTGATTTCTTTGCACTTTGCTCGATTTTGCGTTTGCTGACTTCAATCGGATCAGCAAAATGTGAATGACCAGATGCCAATTTTCCTTCATATTCATTATCCTTCAGCCTCACTTGCATCGGACATCCTTTTTTTCGACTCAACGCAGTAGAACGACCTGTAGCGTGATTTGTCATTCTGGATTCTATCAGATTGACAGTAGAAAAAAAGCCTACAAAGTAAAATTTGAAAGAATAACACATAAAAAACCATAAGTTCTCTATTAAAAACCCACCATTGTAGAGTAGCATTGACTGACCCTTATTGCTTAGCACGAACTGCATAGATGGCTCGGGGTTCATTTGCTTGAAAAGTCTTCTGGCTTCTTGTGGAACTGATGACAGATCATTGAAACTGCTCGCCTCAGATTGACTGGTTGAATTCTGCCCATTTTCTTCTCTCTCAGCTTCTGATTGCTCGCTCGATTCGTCTCCCAGAAAGTTCGTACGATCATCTTCGTTGCTAACAAGAGACTCTTCATCGAATTCGATCATCTAAACAGTTTTTGTTAATGTATGCAACATCTATAACGCAAAAAGAACCAAAACAAGTAACCAATGGTGTCTTTACCAAAAGAAAGTTACAAAAATTTGCCTTTACCAAAAAATTTCATTAGCAAATTGCCTTTAGCAAAAAAAATTTAGCAAATGTGACTTTAGCAAAAGAAATTTTAGCAAATGTGACTTTAGCAAAAATTTTTTTAGCAAATGTGCCTTTAGCAAATATGTCTTTAGCAAAATTTTTTTTAGCAAAAGTTTTTTTAGCAAATGTGACGTTTAGCAAATATTTTTTTAAATTCTTCGGTACAGCCCACCAAACCCCCTTTAAACTGAAAATTTTAGAAAGGGAAAACCAGATATTGATCCAGAAATCACTCTGCCTTCATTTCTGACAGGCGCCTTGTTTGCTTTGTCCCAGATTGCTTACTTTTACGCAACAAACAGACTGTCTCAAGCTATCACTGGTCCAATTGTCTCAATGGTACCACCAGTGTTTCGGTTTTGTGGAGTGTCTTTTACTTTAAAGAAATTGAGGTGATCCTTTTCAAAAAGATTAAATAACAATTTTTTTATTATTTAAGGGCTCTAGAAATCTGCGTATGGTAGCTTTTGCTATTTTCATAACAGCAGGAGGAGGGTTGGCAATTAGTTTGTCTAAAATCATGTAAAATTTGTTTGTATCGAACTGTGAATTTTTTAAATAAACTTTCCAAAATTATTGCTAAGGTACTTCTACTGTCATGGAGACAGAGCTAAAATTTAAAAAAAAATTCTGCAAAAAAAACATATAACAAAAATTTACACAAATATAATATTTATTGTCGGTGGATCTCCAAATTTAGCAATGAATTTCGATTTTAAATAGCAGTTTTATTTACCGTATTTTCTCTAATAAGCGTCCCTTCTCCAATAAGCGCCCCCCATTCCTAATAAACGCTTCTTTTCTAATTAGCTTACCCTCTTTGCTTTTTTTGAACATCTTGCTATCAAAATTTTTTCTTACAAACATCAATCCGTTTTCAATTAAATTTACCAAGAACATTGAAAAGCGAACAATCAAAAGGTGTGAAAGTCCAGATTAGGAGCATTCGATTCATCGTTCCAATCCAGTTCTAAAGATTCATGGCTGATGTAACCATTATCTTCATCTTGCGCTTCAACGATTTCTTCGGCTAGACTGCATTTTTTCAGATCGGCAGGAGCATCTCTTAGCACTAATCGCCCTTCTGGCACAGACCCATGAGCTTTGAAGAAATGGATCAGATTGTCTTCGCTTCCGTCATGGCATTTAGTTATCCCACAATCTAAACTTATTTCTTCAGCAAACATTCGAAAATACTGATAAAATTTATGAATGAATTTCTGAATGCCAACTTCTAAACTCTAGCATGAACGCAAATAAAAACTCAAACCTGAACGAACCCCAAACAAGTAGTCGCTTGCCAGAGAGACTTCTGCCAAACACGCAGTCCAAATAATCTCTTATCAGAGCATCATCCATCCAATACTTTCCTTCTCAGCAAAGATAGAGCGTATTCTTCAGGCGCTTTTTGACAGTTGTTTGTTGGCACTCAAAGACGGAAATTATGTCGAAGTAGAAATTTGGGGGTATAGACGTTTCTCGAAAATGAAACTTTTTTCATTTTCGAGAAACGTTTCTCGAATTTGAAACTCAAAAGAGTAAAATATCTCTAAGGGTATATATGGAGATACTTATTTAGACATGTCAAGGGTATTTGGCTGAATGTGATGGCCAAAGTCTAGCATATTCCACATTGCAAGGGTCAGGGGTTAACACATGTATGCACCCCTATCCCTTGCAATGTGGAGTGTGTTTGTCTTTGGCCGCGAAGCGCCCAAATACCCTTGATATGTCTAAATAAGTATCTCCATATATACCCTTAGAGATATTTTACTCTTTTGAGTTTCAAATTCGAGAAACGTTTCTCGAAAATTAAAAAAGTTTCACGTCTATGCACCGAAATTTGTTAAGCCATCCTACACTTGCCATAAGCTATTCGCATTGTGAAATGTTGAAATTTCAAGTCTGGAATACCTTGAAGTTACCATCATGTCGGTCTTTGTTAAAGGTTCTTTCTGCGTGCTGTTGGATCAATCGTCGAGACACTCTAAGCTTCTTTGATCGCTTTTCTCGTACTCAGATAAAGAGCTGGCTGTCGAGATCCTTATACTTTATTGGACGGCCTGCTTCTTAATTGATAGCTTCTTATTTGTTAGCAGTTGTAAAGGTGTTGAGCTTTCTTGCCTGTTTGATCTCATTTCTGAAAGAGATAGCAGTACACTTTAAAATACGAAAAGTTGAAAAAGTATGATTAGCGAAAAAAAGCTTTAAAGGGGCTTTAAGGGGCTCTAATAAGCGCGCACCCCGAAGGGGGGTTTGAAAAATAAGCGCGCATGCTCTATCATGCTCTGCGCATGCTCTACGCCATCCTACAGTGTATCTGTCTTTAAACCCTCGATTTAAATCCTCCTGAAGACTATTTGTCACAGAACCCTCGATTTAACGTCACTCCAAGGCCGGTCCACAGGGGTGACATTAAATCGAAAGTTGACTGTACGAACAAAATACAATAAGTTGAACATTTTTGTGTATTGGTACTTTTCAAAATATATTTTTCAAAATACATTTTCTATTGAAATTAATCTGTTTTTTCTCAATCTAAAATGTACTAATTTAAATGAAAGATGTTCTAGTTTGGATGCAACCAAACTAGATAGAAAACACTGACGATGAGTGCTCAGTAGGATCGTCATTTGCTTGCCAATTTACCAGGAATTTGACACAACAATTTCACAGTTGGTTTCATCTTGTAGCTAAGAAGCAGAGCTACAAAATAAGTTATTGAAAAATATATATTATTCACATTTAACTGATATACCGTATTATCTCTAACATAAAACAGAGATCCTTTTCTGCGCACGGCTCCATTTTCCAAATTAATAATGCGTTTGAAAGACAGCAAACAATGAGCACCATTAACCGAAACATGAGCCATTTTGCACTTATCAGCTATATCATAGCAATAGTAAGAAGAAAGTAGAGAAATTTTTCGGGAAGGCCGACTGTAACAATAGACTACCTGGGGGTTTTGAGACCTGATGAGCACGAGTATAGCAAAATCAGACGTGAAAACGCGGATGCTAAAATATGCAGTAGATACTGAAAATAGCCAATCTTAAATTACTATTCACTATAGGTATGGGTTTTTAGACTCATGAGCAGTGATTTATGTAGTGAAGCACTTTCTTTCATACTGATTAAAGCCGTGTATCTGGGCTTTTTAATGATGTATTGTTTGCCTACATTTGAAAAATCATCATAGATAAAAATTCAAGAGAACCACACCACTTCTCTTTTAAAAACTGATAATTTTCGAAAAAGTCTTGGAAATTTTTAAACAGAGTCATGTAGCCATGTAACAAACTTTAAAATCAGAATCAGCATAAAAAATAGCCTTAAAAAATGGAACACCCCATCCCCTCAAATAACCCCCCTTGAATACCACCCCTCAAAAGTGAAAACAACCCTCGAAATACGGACACGCCCATTTTGATGCCGCGCCGTTTTGATGTCGCGGACATTTTGATGCCGCCCATTTTGACGCCGGCCGTTTTGATGCCGCACCAAATTGGTGCTATTCATGAGAAAAAAAACTTTTTCGCCTGTCTTCGGCCACAATTAAGAGTTACTGGCCAGCTCTATGTAAATTGTAAACCTGATACCACATGCAAAAAAAGTAGTGCCAAGGTAGTGTTATTTAGGTAGTAATGTCCAGGTAGTGGTGCGGTGTCTAGCTACCCAGGTAGTGGCACCCAAGTTGTTGTATTCAGGTTTTAGTATGCAGGTAGTGTAATAACTGGTGTCCAAAAAGTTCGGAGCGGACTTTTAAGCTTAATTTTTGAAATGAAAATTATGCAATAAAAAATTCCAAATATACAGTTTTGTTGCCCTGAGTCTCCTCTTTCCAATGCGCTATCAACTTTTCTTTTATGATGAAATTAGGCTGTAAAAGTGGGACAAAGAAAAGAAGGACAGAAAAATGAATCATGCAGCAGCTTCTTTGTGTTGTTTTTTTGTTTGCTAGCCTTGTTTTTAAACTTTTGATCCATTTCGTTTCGCAAAAACCCAACCCGAATACCTGGGGTAGGTACTTCCGGGTCAAGCAGATATTCACCCGGACGGCCCAAACAAATGAAACGAAGTCAAACTAGAAAATGAGGTAAAAAATGAGGTGAGCACCCATAGAGATTCGAGCCAGTAACTTCGGTTATGAATATATTGGATTGTCGCATAAGTTGGTAGGTTTTTTTAAACCAGCGTTTAAGGTCAGTTAGCATGGACACTGATTAACATGTTATATACCATTTTGTAGCCCATTCTCTGCTCTTCAAAACAGCTATCACATGTACAAATTCGATATAACTCATTGTCCAAAAAATATATAAGTCAATCAATAATATATTCTCGTTCACTGTTTACGACTTTCTCCCATCTTTATGTCAATTCGAGCATCCGCGTTTAAAGAAATCCGCTGACTTTGATGTGAAGAACTCATTTATTCATTGCTCGAGCTTCATGTCATTGTTGAAATAAACCCCGTTAAGATTGTTCTGGAGCAAGCGAAACAAATAAAAATCAGATGGCGCGAGATCTGAAGAATATGGCGGATGCGGCAGAACCTCCCGACCCAGCTCTGGTTTTTGGAGGTTTACTAAAAGTGAGTGAACTTTCTGCGAAAAATCGATCGAGCGGATCACAATTCCAGTCCGATGGGCTTAATCGCTCAGAATTTCAGATTTTGGTGGTTTGAAGTGGTTCAAGGTTGATAAGTGTAATTCTCAGAAATTCAGCCTATCGGACCGGGATTCTGATCCGTTTAATCGCCTTTCCGTAAAAAGTTTACCCCTTTAGTAAATCCCCGCGTTTTCGCGTTTTGGCCACTTCGGATTGGGTTCTGAGCGACCCTGAACAGGAGAAAGGTTGGTGTAATGCTACATACATTTATAACCCAGGTTACTAGCTTGAATCCCTTATGGGTGCTCACCTTATTTTTTACCCCATTTTTTTGATTTGACTTAGTTTTAATTTTTCAGGCCGATGAGGTGGATATCCACCTGATCAGGAGGTAGCCACTTTGCCAAATCTCGTTTTGGCAAAACGTACATTTGGGAAATCTCGTTTTTGGCAAATCTATCCTAGCCATCGATTTAAATATCGGCCGGCCGATGGGTTACGTACATTAATTTTTTAAAAATGCTGCAGTTTTTATTAAACACCCTGTAAAGCTTGTTAGATTCATTTAATTGATATGTTTGTTTTTAGCACTGAGTACAGAGCAGCAATCAAACGCCAATTTATAAAAAACTATGATATTTCTTCCAGCTCAAGCATTACGCAAGTCAAATCCAAAAAAAAGAACTGAACTGTGATCGGTATAAAAAGTTTCAGCTACCTTTTCAAGCTAGCTGAACCAAGTTGAGATCGAGTTTAACCCATTTTTAAGTGGTTGAGACCGTAAAACGATAGGAAACATGTAGGTAGAGCACAAAATTTTGAATCTTGAACAAATTTAAACCTGTCACCCTGAGGCGTTAAGGCAAACCACCAAAAAATGCCCCGTCAAGTGCGCAAAACGTTGTAAAAACCGTATTTCTTCCAATAAACAAGCATGCCCGTTTATTTCTTAATTACCCCTTAGGGTGCTCGTTCATTAGAGACTGACCACTTATTAGAAAAAATACCGCACCCTTATTCACGGTGAGAAAAGTCAAATTTTTGTCCGAAAATTTTTTTTAATGACTTTTTTGCTCCAAAAACATGATTTCTATCGTTGTTGCGATCTAAAACGGCCTTAAAGGGGCATACCAGCGCGTTACGCGGTCAATTTCAAATTTGAAAAAGGCGGGGACCAGCCATATTCAAATGAGAATTATTTTTAAATACAAATTTTTTATTCTGTAAAGAGAAAAAAGTTATAAGAAGCACAGCGTCAGTTTAATCACATGAGTGGCTCAGTGGTAATGTGCTGATGTAGTCCGAATGTGGTCGAGTTCGATTCCAACACGGTGTATGGCTTTTTTGAAAAAAAAATGACAAATTTGCATTTAAAAATAATTTTCGTTTCAATATACCTGGTCCCCGCCCTTTACGAATTTGAAATTTATTTTAAACGATATGGAAAAATTAACCCTGCCCACCCCTTTTGAAAAGGTCCAATAGGTATGGAGCGTTTCTTTTGAAGTGGTATAGGTATGAGGCAAAAGACGGATATTGGCCTCTGAAATACTGTCACATAAAAAATCACTTCTGGGCACCTTGGAACAAATCGTCCGGTAAAAGTTGAACGGTTCCGAATTTTTTAATTGCTTTTACTAGTCTTGTGTATTTTGAACGAAATAGGAGACTCTGACGGTCATTATTTCATGGTGTCTTTGGTTACATACATTGACATGTGAAAGTTTACAAAAGGTCCATTTTGAAGAATCATGCTTGACATAAAATCAATCCCTGCATTCATATCACAATATTTTTATTAAAGGGAGGGTACATCTCTTGTCCGTATCTGGTCCCGCATGGAAATTGTCTTAATTCAAATTCAAACACATTTAAAGGTTGCTTGTTCGAATCCCTCTGGTTGCACACTTTACTTTTTTAACATTTTTTCCGAGCTTGGTATCTAAATCATCCTAAGGCTTTCGGAGGCCCAACAAAGACTTGATCGCAGAGATGCACGACTACTTGGGCTAGTTAGAGCCCGAACCTACGTAACAATTATTTATTTTAAAAGTTGTATGCATTAAATCGTACAATTAGGGCTGTTAATGACAACGAATCAATCCTAGAAATGATTCCATCAATAAATTGATAATTTTTAGCCTTAAAACACATGGTGTTCAGCTCAATCACTAAAAAATACGAAAAAAAATAAACTGTGCGGCCAGAGGAATTTGAACCAGTAACCTTTAAATGTGTTTGAATTTGAATTTAAACGATTTCCATGCGGGAACAGATACAGACAAGAGATGCACCCTCCCTTTAAATGTTTATCTGATCTACCGTATTACCTCTAATAGCTAAATTAATATTTTAATAAGTGAGCGAGCTCAATTCTGCGTAGAATGGTAAATAATATGCAGAGAAGCTGCAATAAACTCTAGAAATGCATCCACAAAAATATGAAAAATTACAATATTTCAGACATATGATGTAGGTTGAACTTTCAATTAGCCATATCTTGAAATCCAACATCAAAGTCGTGAATCTGTAATTTTAAACTTACTCAAAATTGTCTCTTCTTTCACATGAGACTAGAACTCAGCATTTCAAAAATTAGAAGAAACCGAAAAGTGGCAGTTTAGCACGTAAATTACAACCTGGTACAATAGTTCATTCATATGCAGAATTTCACGTAGATCATTTTTCAAAAATATATGCACGGGTGTTGGGACGGGTCAAGTGATTTAAAAACCGGTTTGAAATGAGTGACCATTTCAAGGAAAGTAAATAATCTCCCGAGAGGCAAACTCCACTATTCTGTAGACCACACCCATGACTGTAATATGTCAAAATGACCACTACAATCTGATCTTTCAAATGAATGTATGTGAGCAGCGATATGTTTGCGAAAAGTGAGACAACTCAAAAAACCACTATTCTCTGACCTGTCAAATTTGAGAAATCGGGACACATCCGAATCCTGGTTCACCCTGATTTTGCCGACAAATCAATGGGCGAGTTTTGGATTGTGTTACAGCCATTACTTTTATGCAATTTTTTAATTTGAGGGTTATAAGGGCTGTAGGAAGTTTCGTAACGAGACAATTTCGTAAGAGCGAAGTTTCGTAAGAGCAAACTTTCGTAAGAAACATTTTCGTAACAGCGAAAATTCGTAAGAAACTTTTTCGTAAGAGCAAATTTTTCACTGTTAATCAGTTTTTTAGTTCACGATGTCTTCTCATTCATTTATTTCGACCTTTCTGTCACTGTTCGACAATTTGGACAGTTTTTTTTACTCTAGTTACTATATGAGCACACAAGTTGGTGAGCATAGGTCATATGACTGAAAATTATGATAACTTAGTTTGATCCCCAGATTTTTTATGATATAGTAGGCCAGCTAAACTACCCTAGAGCATGAAAACAGACTCTGAGCCAGACGCCACCGTTTATTACCGAAAAACAATAATGCGCGCAACTTTTCGTCTTCAGGGATGTTTCTTCATACAATTGTCATGTACTTTTCGACCCTACTTGGATATACCAACCCCCCCCCTCAAATGGAATTTTTTGAAAGTGTTTCCAAACACCCTATATCGACTCAAAATCGTCTCAAGAGTTCAAAAAAGGCATGATTTCTGAGTTCTGACCAATAAAAAATTGAGTTTTGAGCATTTTGAAATCTCGACCATATGACTGTCTTACCCTTTTTTTTCAACATGGGACTTGGCAAAAAGTACCTCTAAGTACATTTCTGATCAAGAGTCTTGCTCGGAATTATGTCTAAGGTAAGTGAATGCGCGCATCTTTAACCAATTAAGCCCCCTGCGCCCTCTTCGGGGGCGCAGGGGGCTTGGTTGCTTGGTGTTGAGATGCGCACACCCACATACCTTAGACGAAAATCACTCAAAAGTGACTCTGGATGCATAAAACATACCAGAGTTTATTTATGCGGTAGGCCCCAGTTTTCAAAACTATGTTCAACGTCTTCCTTTTTAAACAAATTAGGACTCTAATTGGCATTTTTATCACCCCCAAACAGGCCTAAATCCACTTAAAGTGGTCAAAATGGGTAATTTTGGGTAGTGCCAAAACTTAACTTTTTATTGACCAAAACTCAAAACTAATGTCTTTTTTGATTGCATCGCAAAAACT
The DNA here is from genome assembly GCA_004194705.1 of Ditylenchus dipsaci. Taxonomy (NCBI): domain Eukaryota; kingdom Metazoa; phylum Nematoda; class Chromadorea; order Rhabditida; family Anguinidae; genus Ditylenchus; species Ditylenchus dipsaci. The sequence continues at coordinate 24,547 of SADC01001006.1, forward strand.
GTTTTATTTTGAACCGATTCAAAATTTATACTCAGGTCGGGAAACGTCCCAGGGCGGGAAACGGCCGGGCGGGAAACGGCTCCGGGCGGGAAATGTCCTGGGCGGGAAACGTCCGTGTCCCTCAAGGGAGGATCGAAAAGCATGAAAACAAACTTCACATATCACGAATATTAACTGAAAACGGCGTTACGAAAATGTTTCTTACGAAAATTCGCTTTTACGAAAATTCGCTCTTACGAAATTGTCTTGTTACGAAACTTCCTACAGCCGTTATAAGCAGTGTTGTCCATTTGGCTCGCGCGAGCCAAACGCAAGACCTAGAATCACATGTCCTAGCGAGCCAAATGGGTTCGAGCCATATAGCTCGCCTTTATTTATTTATGTGAGCCAATTGGCTCGCGTACTTGTTTTTGAAGGCGAGCCGAACGCGAGCTAAAACAATACGAGCCATTTGTATCGCGAACCATTTGGCTCGCAAATATGAACGGATGGTTCAGGCTCGCTCTTTTTACGTGAGTTTTAAAGATATTACTGGTCTAAACTTTAAATTTATGTCTCATTTTGTTGTTAGCAAAAAAAATCATAAAAAATTTGGAAAAGTGAAAAAAATAAACAATATTTGGGCGTTATTTCAACTAACACTATTCTCCGCTAGCCGAACCATGCGCTTATAATAGATGCGAGCCAAATGGCTCGCGAGCTGAATAGCGCTTGTCACTTTGTTCTTTAACTTGGCGAGCCATATGGCTCGCCAAGTTAGCTATTTGGCGAGTAATCTAAGTAATCTTTTAATAATCTAAATCGGGATAATTGAAAATACAAAATGGGTTAACTCGGCTTAAGTCCAATTAGGATGCGGAAAATATTATTATTATTTATAATATTATTATTCAAAGCGTCAATAATTTTTTAAAAATCAGAGTTTTTATTGCAAACAAAACACTTGTAGGCCTTCTTCATTAAACCCTTTTACACATATTTCACGCACATAAAGAACAATAAAAGAACTAGAATTTTAAATAACTTGTCTGTGTCAGATGCACGAACTTATAAAGCTTCTCAAACTTCTCCTCACATGCATTGTTGATACAGTCGAACTTTTATATGACTGCACCCCCAATAAACCATGGTTCGATATACACTGAAGGCGACTTACAAGCGAACCTCTTTGGGTGCAAGTCGAGGATCAATATCATATGGAGAACTTTTTTCACCAAACTCACCCATTCATGGTTTCAATTATAGAATCTCATCCGATAGCCCCTCATGTGTTATAAAACTGGGAAATCAGAACCTCCAAAGTTGCCGAAAACCATGATGCCAAAAAACCAACCGGAAACCCATGAATTTTCCGCATGGGGCAACCACCCGTCAAATCGCGATTCATCTTGACTCTTGACTCCGTGAATAGGCACAGTAACATTTTAAAGCTACTGTAATACTCCCCCCCTCACTCAAATAATTTTTCAGGTACACCTAAAACCATGAAGTTTTTTGAGTCGTCTCTGAGCCTAATGCTCAGGGCCCAAAGCCTAAGAGCCTAATTCCTAAGCCTAAAAATCATTGGGACGGGGGGGGGGGGGGTGTATATTCCATTAGCGCAAATTCAGTATTTGTTTAAAGATTAGTCCTGCAGTTTCTCTTTTAGAAATGTTTAGGCATTTTTTGTCACAGTTTATTGCCATGATTTGGCGTGTCAAAGCTGAAAAGCATTTAAATACAAAATGCGTGAGAATAAATTATCATTTTTCCCAGACACATCAAAGAATTTTATTTTTTTTCATTTTTCAATACAGTTTAGTCACATTTTTTTCTGAAGAACCTTGTCAATGAAAGCACAGAATGGAAGACTCACAAAAGAAATATAATAATTTGTAAGCAAATTTTTTGACTACATTTGAAAGTTAGAACACACCCTATGCTAAACTGCTTTAATTTTCCGCATTTATTTTGAGTAGGCAGTCCTATCTTATTTGAAAGTGTGACTTTAATAGCTTACTCCAAAAATCAAATCTTTTTTAGAAACATTGCTTTTAGTACTTGAGTACATGAGTTCAAAAAGTAATGAGTTAAGATATATCTTGCTTTAGACAAATTTATATTTTAATATAAATTTTTATAATTAGCGTGTTCGTGGTAGTTGGAAGACGTTTAAAACAAATATCTGTGTATTATTTCAGATTGACCTTTATGAACTCTACTTCAGAACAAAATGTAGGTTCAAGATTTTAAAATAAAAAAGAACTAGCTTTGCAAGTAAAAAATAGAGACTAGCTTAAGTTATTATCAAGGCTGCGTAATGAATTTCAGGCCCGACATTTTAGGCCCGGTACGGCTCGACACTGGGCAGGCCCGCGCCAAGTCAGGCCGGCTGGCCCGTGCCCAGCTCTGCTCGGATTTCAAAATAAAAGTTATGTTTTAGTAAATTAAAGAACTTTTGGATTTTTTAGTCAAAATGTGCAATTATTGTAATAAAGAAATTGAGCACTATCATAGTTTGTGCAACCAACGTCACAAGCAGTGCTGCGAATCCGAAAGTTTTCACCATGGCACCCACACCGGCACGGGCTTCTAAAAATAGCACAAGCCGGTTATTGTGCTGCACCTGGTGCGGTTATAGCACTAATTCTCGGCCACAAAATGTACTCAAATAAAATTTAACTTTTTTCGGTTTCCTCAAACACAAAATTACTTTATAACCTAAATAGAATTTTTTTGAGTTCCAAACTAGGGGTGAATATTCCCAGTGAATATGCCATAAATGTGTAAAAAATAAAATAGTTTTAAACGAGCTACCGCGCATTGGACTGTGTCTAGAGAGGTTTTTGCGACAGCTCAAATTTTTTACTTTATCATTTCTGAACAATAATAAACTCGAAAAATAATTAGGGACGCAACCAAATCGCCAAAAAAAAACTCGCAAACAAAAAAAACTCGCGAATAAGAAATCGCCAACGGCCAAACTCACCAATGGCGAATCTTGCGAAAATGAAAACTCGCTGACAAAGAACTCTCGATCAGCGAGTTCCGCGTTGGCCAGATTCGCTGTTGGCGGAATTTGACGTTGACGACGTTTTGTTTGGCAAGTTTTTGCGTTGCTAACAGTGCCGAAATTTTACCGATGCCGAAATTTTAGAGGTCGGTGCCCGGTGCGCGGGCTGTTCACTCTTCCGGAAGATTCTTCGGAGGGGAAGAAATTTCTTCCTCTTCCTCTTCCGACCGGAAGAAGGATGTGGAAGATGGAAGAGACGAAAATTTTGGGTGGAAGAGGGATGAGGAAGAGACGAAAATTTTGAGTGGAAGAAGGATGAGGAAGATGGAAGAGACAAAAAATTTGGGTGGAAGAGGAAGAGGAAGAGCAAATTTTTTCTGCATTATGCAAAGTTTTTCTGTTTTTCTGCTTCTGCGTCCGGTTGAAATTCTGAATCCCAAAATTCCGCAATTAGTGGGCGAAGACATAGAAGAGAATATTGGAACGTTTTAGCTACCACGGTTGGCAAAATTGGCATACGACCTCCTCATCATTCCAGCAACTTCACAAGCTCCAGAAAGAGGATTCTCAAAACTGTCCATCACTTCGGAAGGAGTCAAAGGGTGCTCATTGGCCAGTCTACTGCGAAGAAAGGTCTCGCTAGGCTTCAACTCCATCATATTGAATGAGCGATTATTTTGATTTATTGCTGTTCTTGCTGACTGTTAAAATGAATAAATAATCATTGTCTCATCGTTAATACTCTCTTATCTTATCGGATTCTTCCGAAGAGGAAGAAATTTCTTCCTCTTCCTGGAAGAAATTTCTTCCTCTTCCGACCGGAAGAAGGATGAGGAAGATGGAAGAGACGAAAATTTTGCGTGGAAGATGGATGAGGAAGATGGAAGAGACCAAAATTTTGGGTGGAAGATGGATGAGGAAGATGGAAGAGACCAAAATTTTGGGTGGAAGAGGGATGAGGAAGAGGAAGAGCTAATTCAAATTTGAACAGCCCTGCCGGTGCGGTGCTTGGTACAATAATTTTAGAGGTCGGAGCCCGGTGCCGAAATTTCCCAGGTCGGTGCCCGGTGCGGTGCCCGGTTCCATAATTTTAGAGGTCGGTGCCGAACCGGTGCCGCACCAGCAAGTGGTATGTTTCATACCCGGCAACAGCTAACTAAGGTATAATTCGCTTCAAAGCGGCATAAAAATGTGTGGTGCGACACCGCACAGGCCGCACCGGCTCCGGTACCGCTGGTGCCGGGTGCCGAGATTGCAGAGGTCGATGCCAGGTAGAGAGCCCGGTGCCGAAATTTTGGAGGTCGGTGCCCGGTGCCGGAATTCAAAATTTACAGCACTGGTTGCGAGTCGTGGCCTTGTCGAGTCGGTGGCGTCCCAATGATTGCTGCACAATGATAGCTTTTTTTCAGCTTGAACAAATCCTTGTTAATGGTCCACTACCGATATCAATGACCCTTGTATTGTTTGTACGAGTTTTTACTGCTTTCTTAGGATGTGTGTTCAATATAACTCTTATTTACATCACTTACAATCAAAAGTAGGTTTTATTTTGGGAAAAGTTGGTAAAAATATTTTTAAAGAAATCTTCATGGCATCTGCAACATCTTAATTTGCCTTAATGCTTTTTTCAACTTACTTTTTCAAACTGGCTATGCTGTTTGGCCAGTCTTACTAATGACGGGCATCAGGCTTATAAAACTATCTATTTGTCTCTATTTCCAAATTTTGCCTTCTATTGGAAGTGCAGCTAATGTTTCCATATTATTGTTCATAGCTTTGGACCGACTGTTATGTATTGCTAATCCTGGAAGGTTGGTTTGATGTTTGTAAATTATCTTAAAAGCTTTTATTTGTTTTTTTTCAGATATGCCAAATGAATAAACAGATATATTTAGGTATCATTGTAGTGATCGTTACAGCTTACAGTTCCTTGAACGCTTTTTTAACATACCAATTTGTACTATTGAACCCAGAAAAGTATGTTAATTACAGTTTACCCTTGGTAAAACTCATACTAAGGTGAATTTACCTGTAGAAAATTCTTTGTAAGAGATGTTTTCACCTCCACTGGAACCACTGGAGCAGCTCACCTGTGGTCCCACCCATAAGTGTACCCAGGATTTTCTGACGGGGAGGAAAGGGGCGGGTCTATTGAGGCAAAAAATGTAAATAAGGCTTAGAAGCTGAAAAAAGGCTAAAAACCGTGGACGGAGGGGGGGGGGCTGAAACTAAAGCCCAGCCCCCGCCTGGCAATGAATCTCACAATGAAGAGGGTATAGGGGTAGGGGGTCTTCTATTATAGGAATTACGGTACTCGAATCAGAGCAAACGTCAAAAAAATTTTAAGCGACAAAGTATTGAGTTGTCAGGTAATATAATTCAGGATTTAAATAGACTTTTTATTTTTCAAATTGATTAAATTGCATATTTAGAAAAGTTCCATGCACTATCTCAGACTGCGCTTCTCCTGGAATCAATAATTTTGTGTTGTTCATCAATTTAGCATGTTGCGTGTGTTACACTGTTATGTGGACAATTTTAAAAACTAGTTTCTGGGGCAATAAAATGGGAGACAAGGCTACTCAGCGTATTTTCAAGTCCCTGGTCATGATTTTAGTAGTTACTGTTATGCCATGGGCTGTTTATATGCTTTTTAAAACTTCTTTAACCTACATCAAGTTGAGTCCACTCGAACTGTGGTACGCTGGCTCTATTATAGGCTATGGCATCATATTTGCTTCTATTGCCGATATTTTGATTCTCTACACTTTTAGGTAATTTTGCAAAAATTATGATTACCATTTTACTGTTTACGAGCAGTGCTGGGAACTCGTCCTTGGCTTGTCCTTGATATTTTACGGTTTTCATTATCGATAATGTCATTAAATTTCAAATGTTTAGTTCTAGATCTGTTTCAAAAATATTCTCTAGTTAATAAGATAACATTCCTAAAAAAATGCATAAAGTTGAACGAAAATGATAGTAAAAGTCTAAGGACCAGTAAATGGACGAGTTCGGGACGAGTTGCTCGTCCTTAGACTTTTGACGTATGTTCTGTACAAATTAATGCGTTATCTGTGTTATGTTTTTTACCTAATTTTGTAGAGTGAAGCTTCCTTGACAAATCCATACCAAAACATTGGAAATACACAACATCATTAATGAAAAAATCTATAAAATATCATGGACGAGAGAAGGACGAGGCGAAGACGAGTTCCCAGCACTGTTTACGAGTCTTTCAGTTTGAATTTTTTAAGTCTATTTAAAAAATATGTACCCGATTAAAACACCTGAATACTAGTAAGGGAGCCGCCCGAACTGTAAAATGACTCCTGAAAATTTTATACACAGATTATCGCTATGCTTGCTATATTTTGTTTGTAAAGATGACAAACGAAATGGCAATTTTTTAAGTGGCATAGCTTCACCGAGGTCATTTGTGCGGCGAAACAGCACAAATGTCGAACTTTGATCAAGAATCCCGCCAGCTGGCATTGTGTTCTAAAAAAAATTCGATAAAAAATGCCAGTTTGTTAAGATGAAAAACCTTATACAATTTTCAACAATAATAGAAGTAACCATATAAAAAATCATCCCAATAAGTCGATAGTTTTATCAAAATATTTAGGGCCTAGTGAAATTATGGTGGGTGCTGAGGCGTGAAACAATTGAAAATTAATACCTTATTTTCTTTTTTAATCCCACACTCTGCTGAACACTTTCTCGATTAAACAATTTTAATTTTCACCCCTCAGGGCTAAATGGTCATTTTGAAAGGGCATGGGAATATTTTAAAATTTAAGTAACATTGAAATTCAAACGTAAAAGCCCAAGTGCACCCCCCCCTCCAAAGAGTATCTTTCTCTAAGCGTCCCATTTTGAGTTCCCTTGATCTTTTTAAGTTTTCTTTTTTGCAATGTGTAACGCGCTAACTTAGGTGCGTAGTCGTTTCGCAAATTTTGACATTTGTCCTTTTTTGCGAACGTTTCGCAAATTTTGACATTTGTCCTTTTTGCGAAACGTTTCGCAAATTTGACATTTGTCCTTTTTGCGAAACGTTTCGCAACATTGTTCTCAATAATTTTGAATAACATGTGTTGCCTATATCTCAATAGTTTCTAGGCATTGGTCAAAAAGGGCGGAGCTACAGCCTCCTATACCTATGGGCTTGTCTCTGAAAGTGCCCCATAGGTATGGGGCACAAAGGCGGCATCCTTTGATATACAAAACTTGGCCCCAGTACTACTACTGGCGCTGGTGGCTTGGTTGCTTGCGGTTGAGATGCGCACACACACATACCTTAGACGAAAATCAATTGAAAGTGACTCTGGATGCATGAAAAAGGATGCATACCAGAATTTATTTATGCGGTAGGCTCCAGTATTCAAAAATATGTTCAACATCTTCCTTTTTGTTCAAAATTGGCCCCTTTTCGGTCCATTTCTACTCTAATACGCCCCTAAATCCCTTCAAAAATGGTAAAAATGGGTACTTTTGGGTGGTCCCAAAACTCAATTTTTTATTGACTAGAACTCAAAAGTACCGTATTTCCTCTAATTGCCGCCCCCCCTCTAATTGCCGCCCCCCCTAGAGGTCGATCGAAAAATAAGCGCAAATTTGAGGGTCAATTTTGGAGGATTTTCAAAATGTCATGCAATTAAAGCTATTCTAAGTTTAATATGACAAATAAATTATAATAGTGCGATAATTAAAAAAAACCATCATTTCACAGAAAAAATGAGAAAAAAATTCAAATTTCGTACAAAACAGAATGTCGAAGCAAGTTTGCGACTTGTAAATTTTGACACACTGTGGCCAACTCGTTTTGCGAATAATTAACCCATTTTGCCGGCAGACTTATAATTTCGTAAAATCAGCAATGATCTTTGATTTATGGAACAAAAAAATTCTGTTTTATTTTTGTTAATTTTTTTTGTTTTTTTACCTTGATGTGGTTTGCATGGTTTTGAAAAATCCAATCTTGCTTTTTTTTCACTAAAATTTGCTTTCGTAAATTCAACCAAGAGCTGAAATTTCGACTCAAAGCTGAAAAAAGAAAAAAAAGAGAAGATAGCGAAGGCCATAGCAAAAGATGACAGCAAAGAGCAGGAAAAGAGCCAGAATTTTTTACCGAAAGCTGAAAAAACATACGAAAACCCGAAGGTGAGAGCAACAAAGATGACAGCGAAAAAAGAGAAGGAAGCCGAAGGTTGAAAAAGGAACAAACCGAGGGCAAAAAAACTTGATCTTTTTGTTCAGCGCAAGGCCGGCTCTATCATATGCGGAAATGGAATTTTTATATGATAAAAAAATTCTCGGTTCCAAAAGACCCTCAAATAACCATTGTTTTTGCGCGCAGCGGCATGGTCGAAATTTAAATCGGGCACACTTCTCTTTTGTCTCAAATTGCATTCTTTGTAGAATTGAGTTGGCAAAATTCTTGAAAATGGGAAGGTTACTAGCGACCAACTTTTAATTTCTTGTCTTATCTTAGTTTCCTTACTTTAAGTGACTAACGGCTTTTGAAAAAAATATCTTTCTGTGTTGTTAATACCTGGCCTGTGTTTACAGCTCATTGCATTTTGTTGTGTAGCATTTGATAATAAAGAAGTACTGTTTTAATGTCTGCAAATGAATTAAATTGGCGCTACTTGGATATACCCCTCCCAAATCAACTTTTTTGAAGTGTTTGAGAGTTAGAGATATGCGCACTCACTTACCTTAGACATAATTCCGAGCAAGACTCTTGATCAAAAATGCATTTAGAGACTTTTTTTCCAAGCCCCATGTTGAAAAACATGGTAAAATAGGAATAGTAATAGTAAAATACTTATCGAGGTCGGCTTATCGAATGTAATGTGTTGGCTTATCGAGGTTCGACTGTGCACATTTATTGAATCCCTAAGGATCAGTAAAAGGGCACTACTTGTTCAATATACATAATACACAGAATACGCTTCATGAACACTACTAGCATCAGTACTATATACACCGTATTTTCTGTATTAAGTTCCCCTCTATAATAACTCCCCTATATAGACCTCATATCTCAGCCTACATAAAATATTTTGCAAATCTGTTTTTCGTGTTTTCTTAATTATCACAAGTTTTCCTGATTCCACTTTTCAGATTTTAGTTGAGCACCAAAAAATCTCGAAATCGACCTCAAAATTTTCCCACTTTTTTGACATTTAACAATTACTCCCCCGGGTACTTAATACAGAAAAAAGGTATTTGAGTCTGGAGAGCAGCTCACATCCTTAAGCTAGGTCCACATCAAAGACTGACTGGTTCGCTCAATATTGGCTAGTTAGCTGGCTGGACCCAAGGTGTTTTCTCAGGTGGTTTCAATGATGTTGGATCCGATTGTTCGACCCGACAAACAGCTTTGCATTCCCTGGCCCTGAGGTAAAAACCCTCAAACAAAAACAAATGCTTATATTTAAAGAAATACGGTAAGCAGTATTTTGTTTAACAAAAAAAAACCTTAAAATGCTTGTATTGAACTATCTACGCCATCTAGAAAAAAAAACAAGTGGACCAGTGCGATTTTAATTTTTCTGCCTATGCTCTCCGGTTTTGTAATCAATCCGCCTACTAAAAAATACACTTTTCGAATGCATTTCATGTTTTTTTTTCTGGCTCGCGCAGGGTTCAATAAAATTGGTTGCATACAGCTCGAACGGTCTTTTACATTGTTTTTACTTTGCCAGACCTTTCGGTACAATTATTTTTAATTACAATTACAATCTTACAAGGAATTATAGCCTAAAAATATTATAAACATGTTTTTAGTTACTTTTTTATTTAATCCTAAAAGTACAATACATTTCAGGTATTCCATTCTAGTTTTTGCTGCTTGAATTGAGTCGATAATATTTAGCTACAAAAGACACAAAAACATGTTAATACGCACTGATATCGGAAGAAAGCGAGTCTGTTAAGCTGTATTTTGACTGAAAAGTTTTATACTGTTCATAATAAATTTCTATATTTTGTTGCTATTTCAACTAGTGAATTTTGTGAATTCGTTGAGAGAAGCACACATGAACTCTACTTCAGACCTTAAGGCAACTTAACCCTTTTTTAACTAATGAGCATAAAAAAGATTTGTCAGTTTGACATTATATTTGATCCTACAAGTTCTGAGAAAATAGTTTTTTATGTTAAATTATCAAAACTAAAAAATCAGGATGAACAACTAAATTTTAAATTGCCGGGCATTTTTTCGCCTTGGTCCCCCTGTTGTTTGTAACATCCCTTTCAATTATATAATTTATTGTTGAACATGAAAATTTAAAATAAAAATTGGTAAAAACAGCAGGAGAGACCAAGGCAAAAATGAAGAAAAAAACAACAGGGGGGACCAAGGCAAAAAACGCACCCGCTTCTAGTATAAGGCCGTTTTTTTCATAATGCGGTCATTTGCTCTTTTTTCGGCCATTCCGGGGAATGTAAAAAACCCTTATTCAAAACGAAAATAAAATTTTAGAAGAAAAAATTATTGGTTGAATTGATATTTTTCAACAGTTCTTGCTTGTTTCAACAAATTTTTTATTACTGAAAGGACCATACTTGTTGATGAAAATGGGAATTTGGCAAATTCAAATGCGCGCGGGACACTTTTTTTAGGTGTACGATCAGTTCGCCCCATGATCAGTTCGCCCCGGTCAGTTCGCCTCGTTTTCGTTTTAGGCTTAGGCTTAGGCAAGGGTAGACCAGCGTATGTTAGGACGAACTCAAACATGTTCCGGAACTACAAAAAAGTTAAAAAAATAAGTTTGGGTTTGTTTTTTGTGACATAATGGTCATTTTAAAAAACGGGGCGAACTGATCTTGGGGCGAACTGATCGTGGGGCGAACTGACCTGTCTCCTTTTTTTATTCCAAAAAATACTTTTTGAATTATGTGTTGTTGGAATCTAATAATAAAAACATAATCTACGTAAGTGATCCATGTAGCTCACTGGTATAGCAGCGTAGTGCGCTGAATATCGGTCTCAAGTTCGATCTCCGTGTCTGCTATATTGTTTTTGATCATTTAATTCTAAATACATCTAACTGATTTAAAAAAATGATTTCGGAATAAAAAAAGTGTCCCGCGCGCATTTGAATTTTCCAAATGGACAATACTTTTTTCTCCGACTAAAACACTTTTTTTTCCGACTAAAATATTTTTTTTTCCGACTAATTTTATTTCCGACTAAAACACTTTTTTCTCCGACTAAAATACTTTTTTTTTCCGACTAATTTTCTTTTTTCTCCGACTAATTTTAATTCTCGACACGAAATCAACCATTTTTAAAAAATTTTGTGTGAAATTCAAGGGTGGGCAAAGACCAGATGGCTGGAGACCCACTCCGGAATGGCCAAAAGGCCAAAATTATTGGTTTTCTGGGGGTTTACTAAAGGGGGAGTAAACTTTTTGAGAAAAACCGATTGAGCGGATCAGATTTCGGGTCCGATCGGCTTAATCGCTCAGAATTCCAGGTTTATGGTGGCTTCGAGTGGTTCAAGGTGGAGTTGTGGTCGATTAAGCCGATCGGACCCGAAATCTGATCCGCTCAATCGGTTTTTCTCAAAAAGTTTACTCCCCCTTTAGTAAACCCCAGAAAACCAATAATTTTGGCCTTTTGGCCATTCCGGAGTGGGTCTCCAGCCATCTGGTCTTTGCCCACCCTTGAATTTCACACAAAATTTTTTTAAAAATGGTTGATTTCGTGTCGGGAATTAAAATTAGTCGGAGAAAAAAGAAAATTAGTCGGAGAAAAAAGTGTTTTAGTCGGAAATAAAATTAGTCGGAAAAAAAAATATTTTAGTCGGAAAAAAAGTGTTTTAGTCGGAGAAAAAAGTATTGTCCTTTTCCAAATTCCCATTGTCATCAACGAGTATGGTCTTTTAAAAAAGTAGCGTAAATGTTGGTAAAATGAGTATCGCTATTATTTTTAACCTTGATTTACTTTATTTTTAAGCTTGAACAAATTTTTGAAAATGGTCCCTTACCAATATTGATGATTATAATATTGTCTGTGAAAGTGTTTACCGCTTTCTTAGGATGTGTGTTTAACACAGCTTTGATTTATGTAACCTACAAGCAAAAGTACGTTCTTTTGATACTATTTTACAAAAAAAACAAGGTTTATTGTGTTTAGGAACCTTCACGGCATCTGCAACATCTTAATCTGCTTTAATGCTTTTTCCAACTTACTTCTTCATACTGGTTATAGTGTTTGGCCAATACTTCTTATCTCAGGGATAAGACTTATTAAAGTCTCTCTATGTTTTTATTTTCAAACTTTGTCGCTAATTGGAACGTCTTCGAATATTGCCAATCTCTTGTTTATTGCCTTAGATCGCTTGTTCCGCATTTCTAATTCGAGGATGTAAGCAAAATTTTTGTGTATGCCATAATTATTTATTTAACACGAAGAGACTTGTATTCAAAAGTTTTTTTATCTAAATTTTTGGGTATAGACGTTATATACCTTTTGTCCCGTTCTCAAAATACCCTTTGTTCTAACTAGTTAGGCCTTAGCCTTAGGCCTAAGGCTTAGAGGTGGGCCAGCGTATGTCAGGACGGTCTAATAATTGCCTTACGCACTTTTTCCGAGGAAATCTGAGACCAGTTTCTAAATATCGAAATTTCAGCGCCGTCACCGCACCGAGCACCGGCCTGTAAAATCTTGGCACCGGCCCCACACCAGGCACCGACCGAAAAATGTCCAACTTCGGCACCGCACCGGACATTTTTGTGTATGTTAAAAAAATTATCAATCTAATTTCAATTTTTTATAATTAAGCTGCAAATATAAACAATATTTTCAATACTACGGTGCCTTTTTAAGACAAAATATACCTTAAATAACTTTTCGCCGGATATTATACATACCACTTGCCTGTGCGGCACCGGCTCGGCACCGACCTATCAAATTTTCGCACCGGGCATTGCACCAGGTACCGGCGGCACCGGTGCCATTCACAGCACTGTCTGAAATTTTAAGAATTTCAACTTTTAGAAGTTACATTAGTTAATGTGAGAATTAGTCAAGGCGATTGGACGATCAGTGAAAAATTGACAAAACTGCAAACTTCAAAAGTCGAAAATTTTTCAGAATTTCGGTTCTAAAACTTGGCTGAACTTTAAAAACTAATTTTTTTGTACCATTTTTTTTTGGTAATTTTATCTTCTTTGTATCGTAAAACCGGTCAGCTTCTTTTCTTTATTCTTTTCAAAGAATGTCTCTGGAATACTTGGAGTAAGGCTTATTATTCAGCTGATTTTTAAGACAGATACCCAAGTGCACCCCCCCCCCCTCGAAAAGTTTCTTGTACTTTTAAAGAAAAGTACCCATTTTTAGCTGAAAATTTTTATTCTGATACACTCTAGTATGCGAAAATTCCTCAGCAATCCGAATAACAAAGCAGAATTTGAAAAAAATACATTCTTGCTGAGTTAGATCTTAAGTTGGAGTAAAGTTAAGTGGCCATTTTTAAAAATATTGACGCTTCAACTTTAGGTCATATCTCAACAAGTAAGTATTTTTTTTCAAATTCTGCTTTGTCATTCAGATTGCTGAGGAATTTTTGCATACTAGGGTGCCTCAGAATAAAAATTTTCAGCTAAAAATGGGTACATTTCTTAAAAAGTACAAGAAATTTTTCGAGGGGGGGGGGTGCACTTGGGCTTTTACGGATTTTTAAAAGACCGGCCAATTAGAGAGCCCAAAAGTCTAGAGCTCATAACGAACAATGTAGAAATGTTATATTGAAAGAATATTCGGATTATTTATTACACGGAAGATTGATAAACATTGATTCATTTCAATTTAGATATGGAGCAATCAACAAAACAGCCTATTTGGGTACTATTGTAGTGTTAATTGCAGCTTATAGTCTCTTAACTTGTACTTTCTCATATAAAAGTGTGCTTCTAAATCCTGAAAAGTGAGTCAGACCACATGGGACTGGCCAGGGGGAGGCTGGTAGGTGTTAATACAAGGCTAGGGTTTCGGTGGGTGGCGGGGTCAAGACACTGAAATAGACTAACGCTACAGTCGGGAATTCTCTTGCTAAAATTATCATTACTGATTTTAGAAAAGTTACATGCACTATAGCAGACTGCAGTAGTCCCGAAATTCAGAAATTTGTTTTATTCATCAATTTTGCTGCTGCTTATGTTATTTTATCATGTGGATCATCCTCAAAACTAGTTTATGGGACAAGAAGGCAAGAGATAAAAGAACTCAACGGCTCTTTAAATCTCTCGCAGTGATTCTAGCGGTTTCTGTGATGCCATATGTGATGTACATAATCTTTACAAACTTATTTTGTACATAAAATTAAGTCCGCTTGAGCTGTGGTATGCTTATTCAGTGGTTGGCTACGGAATCACCTTTGCGTCAATTGCTGACATTTTAATACTCTATATGTTTAGGTTGGTATTAACACGATGCCATATTAAATGATCCTTTTTTTTTATTAAAACCAAAATATAACCTGAAAAAACCTAAAACTAGAAGATAGTTTTGTTAACTGATACTTTTTGCAAAATGGAGCTCCAGTTTGGATACTGCTTTTATGCATCCGAAGTCCCTGTCAAGAATTTATGTCGAAATATTTATACAGGGTGGGCATAATTGCTTAACATTTTTTTTCCTTGGTCCCCTTTGTTTTTTTCATTATTTCAATATTTTTTGAATTGCTGATTGCTTGAAAAGACTAACTTTTGAAAAAAGTTGATTTTCAAAAAATAATAGCTTTTCTCAAAAATTCGACTTTTTGCCTTGGGGGTCAAGCTAAACCACTCGAAAAGGGTACTTAGAGAACGAAAGATGTAATTCGAACATAGTTTTGTTGACTGGTGCCTACCGCACAAAAAAACTCTGGTATGCATGCTTTTTCATGCATCCAGAGTCATTTTCGAGTGATTAGTGTCCAAGGTATGTGGGTGTGCGCATCTGAACTCCAAGCCCCAAAACATACTTGCACGTTTCGAAAAAATATAAAGCGCCGCCGCCTCCGCCGGCATTTTGAAAATTTCGCCGCATCCGCCGGCGCTCTAAATTCGCTAATTTTTCCCGGCGGGCCGCCGGCGGCCGTGCAAGTATGCCCCAAGCCCCCCTGCGACCCCGAAGGGGCGCAAAGGACTTGAGGGTCAGAGATGAGCGTAAAAATCGAGTATAAAAGTGTCGGACCCTAGGCGGAAATTTGAGGGGTGGTGTTCTATAGTAGATTGTATTTTGTAAACTTACAACTATTGCGTCTACGTTCTATTAAACACCGATTTTTAGCACAGAGTACAGATCAGCAATCAAACGCCAATTCTTTAAGAAATCTTCCACCATAACTTCTATTTTCACACAACCCAAAAGTGCTTTATCTAAATTTTGATTAATTTTTTGTGATCACATTATATATAAATCTGTATAAATTTTTCTATATATTTTTTCGTTATACACTCTATCATTTTTTTTTGTACATTTATTCATCTATTTAAAATATGCGATCGAATCAGTTTGTAAAGTGACTAATCTTGTTTTCGATGTTTCGAATCTTACAAACAATTTCGTGTGAAGTGCTACCAGTCATCGTTCATATCAAAAGCTGTAGTTGTATTTTCCACTGATTGAGCAATGATTTCATGTTTTCTTGTAGCTGCTAATCTTTTGCTGGATGAAAGAAAGCATAGTAGACGAGCATAATGCTTAAACCAACTACAAAACATGTTAATGCAATAGCAGCGATATGGTATTTGTACGGATAGTCAAAGCTTTCTTTCCATAAGCACAATCCCATCAATATCTAAAATTAAAAACTATTATAAATTATGTTGTTAAAGGGGCATGCTCGCCGCCGATGGAATATTTCAAAAGCGGGTATCAGGTCAATTCAAAAAAAAAGAATTATTTTTAAAAACATTTTTGTTGAGTATTTGACGGGGAATAAGTAATCAAAAACATTGGTATTGTTTAATAGCATCGGTGGCCTAGTGGTGAAGCGGCGGCGTACTGTGAAAGTCGGTCGTCGGTTCGATTCTCACTGGAGTTATAATTTTTCCTCGACTTTTTCCGAAATTTCGCCAAATTAATTCTCGCTTGAATTTCGCTGGTACCCGCCTTTCAAAATATTCCCATCGGCGACGAGCATGCTCCTTTAAAGGACCATACTTGTTGACATAGTTGGACACCTCTGAAAAACCACCGCCGCCGCCACATCGCCGACACCGCCGCAGCCTAATTACTCCGCCGCACCGCCACCGCCGCCGCCGACCTCATTTTCAGCCGCCGGCGCAGCCGCCGCCGCCGCCGGCACCTCATATTTTGCCGCCGCCGCCTGGCGGCGCCGCCGGCGGTGGCGGCGGCGGCGATCCAACTACCGTATTTACTCTAATAGTAGCCCCCCCCCTCGTTCAAAATCGTGTTTGTGGCATTGCGTTTTTGACCCACTTTTCGAAGACTGCTTTCATGCAAGTTACCACCCATTTTGTAGCCAGTGAGATGAGCTATCAAATGCGTGGTAACTTGCCTATGACAAGTTTTGAAAAAGTGGGTCTAAAACACAATGCCAAAAACACGATTTTGAATCAGGGGGGGGGCTACTATTAGAGTAAATACGGTATGCTTGTTGATGCAAATGAGAATTTGTCAAATTCAAATGCGCGCGGGACACTTCTCTTTTTACCGAGAGACGAAAGAGAAGTGTCCCGCGCTCATTTGAATTTGTCAAATTTTCATTTGCATCAACAAGTATGGTCCTTCAAGGCGGGGGCATTTAGCTTTGAAAAAGTGGCCTCGGTGGCGCAGTGCGTAAGAGTTTGGGTTTTTGGCACAAAACGGTGTGCAGGTTAGATCCCACGTGGTGACATGCAATTTATTTTGGCTTCTTTGACCAGTTTTAGAGGTAATTCAACTTTTTCGACGCCAGATTCGAATCAGCGACCCAAATTACCACTAGAACTGGTCAAAAAAGCCAAAATAAATTGCATGCCACCACGTGGGATAGAACCTGCAACACCATTTTGAGCCAAAAACGCTTACGCACTGCGCCATCGAAGCGACTTTTCAAACCTAAATGGCTTCCCGACGTTTAAGTCAAATGCTTGTCTCCCTACCACGCCTTCCACAAATTCAATGGTATAGGCGACTGTGTATTGTAACTTGGTTGATCCTTCAGCCATATTGAAAGTGTGAAGATGTGAATTGCAGCATTGATCATTAGCAAGCCCACTTCCATGCACGCAAAGCTGGTTTGTGTAGCTATGGCTTGTAGAGCTGATATATGAATGAGGAAATAAAGTAATGAAGCGCTACCACTACCAGGATCCACTCTTTGAAAGCTAGTGTGAACATTACTAGACAAAGGTAACGACTAGTTAAGGTGAATAAATGCCAGTAAAGCTAAAGTAAATGTCTCCATAGAGGTTCCAAAAGTAGAAAAATGTCAAAAACCTGAAGGGTTGAATCTCTATAAGACATATTGGCTTTGTTAGGAGAAGCTACCCTCAAACTTCTGTGCTGAGCAACAATAGACCATGAGGCGGAAAGCAAGGACAACCCATTGACACCATTTGTACATAAACTAAAACCAAAAATAATTTTACTAATCTAGTTTCAAGATTGAAAGTATCTACCCCAATTAGGAACCACTTGTTGATTGTTGAGTCCAGCAAGTAGACTTATTCTCCAAAAGTCTTGAGCTACTAAAAAGCCCTGCACCAAGAGTTGGGGCACAGACTCCATAAAGGATTCAAAAAAGCGTAGGAGCGAAGCATCCCTCTCTGCTTCCACCATTTGACAGTAGTGTTGAAGAGCTAGGGATTGGTCTTTTTTGCCCACCTCTTTGTTTTGCTCTTCTCTATAGCGCAGCGCTGATTTTATGGCCTCAATGTACCAAAGTATTGGGCCTAACTAAATTTTTTATGAATTTATTGCTAAAGACATCACCATATTTTTTTATAAATTTTTTGACCGAAAAGTAACAAAATGTAACTGTTAGAGAATGCCTTAAAGATTACAAAAAACCTAAGAAATTTTTACCCTCCTGCTTTATTAGATAGGTCCACGAATTTGAAGCTGGACTTTTTTGACGACAGCAGCATATTGGATATTGGATGTAAAGAAGTCGGAAATAAGGACATTTTAGGGCACTGTTCTTGTTGAAACCCCCCCCCCCAAATATCAAAAAAATTTTGCCTTGGTCCCCCTGTTGTTTCCATAATTTTTTATTTATTTTTTACGATTAGGCTTAGCAAAAGTTGGCCAGCGTATCTTAGGAAAGGCTCAAACCTGAGTTTTCAGCATGTTTAAGTTAGTCTGGACATACGCTGAGCAACCCTAGCCTAAACCTAAGCCTTAATTTTTAGAAAAATGACAGGGGATCAAGGCAAAAAATTTTTGATGTTTCGGGCGGGGCGGGGGTTGCGGTTTCGACAAGAATAGTGCTTATTTTAGATACAATTTGTCACTTTGGAAAAATTTATATTTTTAGAGAAAATATGGAAAATTATTTCTAACCTGCAGAAAACACATTAAAAGTCGCAAGTACAAAGTCTTTGTTTGAGACTGCGTGGAGCTTTGGCTGAGAAATTCAATTTTTTCCTCAGCCGCATTTTCATTTGCTTCGGGTCTTTTCCTTCGGCGTTTTCGGTTGGCAAATTCATCGTCGACCCACCAGATGGCTGCAACTATGTTGAGCACTAGTGAAGGAAACACGACCAGAGAAGAAATGAAAATACATGACCAGTACTAAAAACATTTAATATACCGTATTTCCTCTAATAGGCGTCCCGGGGCGCTTATTTTTCAAGCCTCTGAAAATTTCGAAATCGTCAAAGAAAATGGTCTTAACTCTGAAATTTTAGTCATAATTTAGGGGGGGGCGTTTATTAGAGGTAATACGGTAGTTTAAGAAAATCCTTCAATACAAAACACAAAAACTTGAAAAAAAATTTAATAAATATTGTAAGAAGCATCACAGCGCCTTAGAGTTAAATAAAGCAAATAAAGGCGGGAATAACACCTTCCACTCTGAGTCTTTTTCAATTTCAAGTTTTTTAGAAGTTGCCATTTCCTCTCACTCTCTGCCTGCCTTTCACTCCCAGTCTTACTTTGGACCCGCACTGAGAGTGTCAAACTTAAAATTGCTTTTTGAAAAGAAGCACTGGCCTTATATCGAAGGCAATTTTATCGCCTGGGACCTTTTTTAAGTGGCCTTATATCAAAGGTGGCCTTGTATAGGGTGGCTAGTAACTTTGGCTAGTTCCTTTGCTGGCCAACCAAATAGGTATCAAGGTGGTCTTATAGCGGAGATGGCCTTATAGTGGGGGTGGCCTTATATCCTGGTTGGACTGTAGATTACATTGAGCAAACCACTTAATGTTTCTGATCTGACCATCACTCACTCACTAGTATTTCGGGGTTAAGGCCATCATTAATTGAAGATTCCAAAATCCTTCAGGGGTTAAAAAAATAAGCCTCTGGGTTTCTATTAGAATCATTACGTAAGCAAAAGACCATCCTCCAATCGAAAAGGACGCTTACAGAAAATTTTCCAGAGAGAAAATTTTTTCACGGTAAATCGCTAATAGGATTTTTCGAAGGCTAATTTTACTAAATAAGTGAACATTTAAAAAAAATTTACAGTCAATTTTACAGTTTTACATTTTTTCCAAAATTTATATTGATCAAAAAAGTTTATTCTTCATCTTCTAGCTCTTCCTCGTCCAACAAATCAAAATTTTCTACAAGTTCTTCCCAATACTTCCATCTCCATGAAAATCTTATCCTGTTTTCTTACCACAAGTTTGAAAAATGGAACTGATACAAGAGAAAACAAAATACAAAAGAAAGTCATGAAGTAAAACACAATTTCTGAAGTATCATTTTTTGTATCCTCTTCACTAAAACTGCCAGAAAAAGCGGAAAGGGTGAGCATAAGCAGCACAGCTAACAAAGCAAAGACTACATAAACACAAGAATACACCTCATCTAGGGTGTCTAGTAAATCTGATTTTTTGAATAGCTCTGCTCGTTTTCTTCTGGACTTTTGCCCCTTTGGATGTGCAAATGGTCATGCAAACTAAAATATATTTCTTCGTCCTGTTTCTTGAGCTCAAAATCTAGACTTAATTGATCGGAATAACTGCGTATTTGAGTTTCAATTACTTCAAGCTGATGGTTGTGAACAGTTCTGAGATAGTTTTCTTGGTCAAGAGAATAGAAAATGGAGTCTTGCAAAGTCGCTAAGTTGGCTTGAAATTGATTAGTCAACTGTCGTTTTTCAGCTAATAGTAATTGCTTATTATTTTTGAATCTTTGCATTGAATAAGCAGGGTATTGATATGGGCGGAAAGAATAGTAATATTTGAATTCGCCTAAATTTGAAAATAGTCAGTTTGAATAAAGGACGCTAAAATCTCCAATACACAAAATTTCCATAGTCGGATTCATCATAAACGTAAACTTTTGTAACTCAAATGTTTTTAACACGCCTAATACGAATCTGTGGACCTGTATATTCTCATAAAAGCCAAAGTGCCCGCCCCATCTAAAGAGTATTTTTTCTAAGCCTGCCTTTTTCAGTTCTATTGACTTTTTTTCACCCCAATCCATTGCAATGTAGAGTGTGCTTGGATTTGGCCGCGAAGCGATCAAATACCCCAGGTAATGTCGGTGATCAAGGTGTCAAATAGGTGTCAAAATGAAAAAAGTTGGCTTAGAGAAAAGAACTCTTCGGAGGAGGGGGAGGCGGCGGACGGTTGGGCTGCTGTCGTATATTATGACGCAGAATTCAACGCTGAGCATGATTCTGTGGGTCTTTTTTGATCAATGAGAGGTCAACTCCGTAGAAAAGTGTCTGGAAGGTTACGAGTTGTGGATGATCAAAATCCAGCTGTATATGAACAAGTTTTTAAGTGGTGCAGCATTAATTTCATACTGCACGTAATATACTCGTAATATACTAAAATTATCAGAATCCAGCTGGATTTCGACTATCCACAACTTTCTACCTTTCGGACCCTTTTTCAATACTTTGTAAATGATTGGACAAAAAAAGGACTAACATCATCGTTTTCAACGTGAAATTCTGAGTCAGAATTTACAGGTCTATAGGTTCTTATTGGGTGTTTTAACAAAATGAATATGTGAAAAAAAAATTTTAGAGTCTATCGTAGGAATTTTTTTCTATTGAAAAGCTTTTTATGTTAAAATGTGGTTTTTCGGTTTTGCCGCTACTTGATTACCTCCTCTCAACAAACCATAAGTATTTTCAAGCACCTTGTATCGACTCATAATCACATTAGGAGCTCAAAAAAGCATTTTCAAAGTTCTGAAGATGTTCTAACTAAGCCTACCGCATGAAAAACTTTTTCGTGTGTCCTCCTGCGCCCCAAAATCACCCCCCCCCTCCTCAGTTGGCGCAGGGGGCTAGATGGATTAGATATGCGCTAACTCACTTACTTCTGACATAATTCCGAGCAAGACTCTTGATCGACAATAGTCAAAATTCAAACTACCCAAACTTTAAAATGACTAAGAATCAAAAATGAAGCCGTTTTTAGCTTTCAAGGTTAATTGAATCGATACAGAGTTTTCGAAGCAGTTTAAAAATGTTGGTAGTAGGGGTGGTAGTATATGCAAGTAGCGTCGAAATGAGAATTTTTCGCATTAAAGAGATCTAACTTTTGTGAGATCATTGCGTCTTTTTAGATCTTAAGTTACCTGTTTGTATTGAGTCCTAATTCTGCGTTTCACAACAATACTCAATTGTCTCGAAGTAACCAATAAGTCAAAACTTTTATGAAGACTCAAAAACTTCAACCATTCCTCAATAACTTCAGGTGCTAATTGAACGAACATAGAAAATATTTTTGCAACAAAATAATTTAATTTGAATAATTATTATTTAAGCTATTGCTTGAATTTACAAGACTCCCGCGTAATTTACTTTTGAAAGGGGAAAAACATATGTGGGAATATTTTTTTATTTTAAAGTTTTGTAATAATTGGGATGGTGATATTAAAAGAGTCTTGCTTTCGAAAGCTTGATATTACTCGTAGTAAAATATTGTTCTCACCAGAACTAATGGCAGAGTCTTTTAAATTTCTAAATTTCGATCAGTCTTTGAAAATTCTTGACACAACTAAGCAATTCAGTTTGCTTTTGACCAGAAGACTTGATGGACAGTGGAAACAGGTAATAAGTCATCAGCTATGAAAAATCGAATCTATTGGAATATACACCAATACCAAACCCCCTCCGCCCCAATAATTCAGGCTTATTTTTAAGGTTAGACCCTTAGGTCTTAGGCTCAGGCTCAGACTCAGGTCCTGGCCAGTACTAATATTAACTCTTTTTTTAAATTTTTTTTAAATGGTGGTTTTCAGGTATCCTTAAAAAGTTATGGGGAAAAGGGGCAGAGGCTTAGCCAGAAAATCAAAAAAAACTTTATGATTAAATTTTATGAATCGACTTTTAACTTGGCTAGACAAATTTTTCTTCTACTTTGTAAAGTAGAAGAGAAAAAATTGGAAAGAATAGTGGCGATCGGGGTGACAAATAAAAATCTGTGATTACGATTAGCTGCTTGAAAAGATACTTAATATTGACAAGACCCAGGGGCCAGGGCGAGCCTTAAAAAAGGCCCAGCTATTTCTGCAGAGGCCCGGTTCCACAAAGCCTACTTCAGCAAGGTCCCGGCCGGGGCCTGCTTTACGAGCAAAGACCCGATCTGCATAAGCTTTCATGGCGGTTTGGAAAAATTGGATAACTCACTATTTTATCATATCATAAAACATTAAGGCACAACTGGACATAGTTCACCTCACTGCGAATATCAAAATTCTACAGATTCAATTAAACCATGTCTTAAAAAACAAAAGGAGGAAAAAGAAAAAAGGCAGAAATAATTGACAGATACGAAGATGACCTAGACCTTCTTAGATCATTACCCACGTTCACTATACATCAAGAAAACATGCTTCGTAATCAGCATCTACAGCAGCTACAACCTATCAGCATTCAAATCAACGATCTTACTCATCACTTAACTAATATTTCTAGTGAAAAAGAAGCTTTGAAGCAGGTTTTTGACTCTTTACACAACCATTTACATATTTCTCCACAAAAGACTGAAGAAGAAAAGCTTTGCGAAGAATTGCTTGACCGACTTAGTGTGCTAGACTCTTAACGCTTCAGAAATAAAATGTGTACCGGTTTCTTGTTCACTTTTGGAATTTCTATACTTTTAGTAATTTTAGGGTTTTTTCCTAAAATAGTGACAAAACTCACTGCTTTTTTGCTTTCTATGTTAAGCAATTACGTTACTTATATTCTTTTCGAAGTCGTAATAAGATCAGACCAAGAAATTGAAGAGCAAACGACACTTACATCAGATAAGTATTATGAAGTCCTTAGGCAAATTTATTATTGTGCTGAAGACGAAACTGATGAAGAAAAATAACTTTTTGATTTTTCTATTACGTGTTATTGTTAAATAAAAAAGGTATTAAAGTCATTATTTGTTTTTGGTAATAAATGTCTATACAGTCGAACCTGGATACAACACCACCCTAGTGACAGATCCTAGGGTGGTGTTCTTTAGAGGGTTCACTTGACTCAATTTCAGTCAAAGCTGACCAAATCAGTCCATTTTCGGGTGGTCTTATATCGAGGGTGGTGTTATATCGGGGTGGTGTTGTATCGAGGTTTGACTGCATAAAAAAGTGGCGAACAACATGCCAAATACTATACAGTCGAACCTGGGCCGTAGTAACAATAGTAGTAACTAGGGTCGCACGCGGTCGGTTAATTTGGCCTTAACCGGTTATCGGTTAACCGGGTTTTCTTGAAGCCGGTTAGTCGGTCGGTTAGCCTTTTACCCGGTCGGTTAACCGCCGGTTATTTCGGTTAATGACCTATTATACGTTCAACAAAGTATTTTTCGAAGTATTTATTGTACACAAATAAGCAGAAAATTAAATAACATTGTTTTCTTCGTTATCACTTTCATTACCCACTTTGATTTCTTCTGCGTCAAGTTCTGTAGAAGGCGCGAGCTGTAGTTTCTTCAAGTTGGCTTTGATGAGAATCAACATCTCTGCAGTTTTTCCACTGAGCCTAAAATGATCTTCAGTTAAAGCAAAGAACATTATAGTTTAATCAAATTCGAACCGATTTCTGAGCGTATTAGCATACAGAAGCCCCGCAATTGAAAATACTCGCTCGCTGCTTACAGATGTTGCTGGAATTGAAAGAAGAATCCTTGCTCCCGTGGCAACCAACGGAAAGCGTTCCTTGTTTTTCTTCCACCAAGCAAAAATGTTTTGATGCCTCGCGGGGCGATCGCTGTTATGTCGATAGTGGCTGAGCTCGGTCTGAAAATATAGAAAATATGTGATTTAAGCGCCAAATAATTGGTTACTTTGATCGCTAAGAAAAGACAACATCTTTCTTTTTGGAAGTCCAAATGTCACCTAAAATGTCAAAACGGCATTTATAACAATTTGTCAATCCTATAAAGTTATACTTACCGACATCCATGCTGCTTTCGTCATCCAAGCCCTCGATTTCGTCCCATTGATTTTCAAAAATATAGCTGGCATCCACTACTACAGATGAATTCTCTTTTAAATGTGCTAAACAAAAATCATATCAATTCCTTATAAAATTTTTCAATTAAAACAAACAAACATTTCATGATGAGTTTTACGAACTCTTCTTCTAGGTAGTACCATTCGTAGCTCCCCAAATAGTCTTCGTCAAAAGCAAAGCGTGGATCGATTAGTAGGGACAGCTTGAGCAACTTGTTTTGTTCGACCACCTTCTTCCGTTCTTCCAGATTCTCAACCAATCGTTTTCTTATCGATTGCACAGCAGGGCTTTTGATCGACATCTGCACCAAGTGCTCAAGCATTCTTTTGACTGTCGGCAGATATGTCGAGGCAGTTGACTGTTCGGCTGACAACTAAAATTTTCAATAAAAATGCGCTCGAAGCATAATAAGCTGAAGAACATACACGACAAGTTTCTACATAGAACGCTTTCAAAATTTTGCACAATTCCTTCAAAATCACAAAGTCTTCTTTTTCCAGTGGCTTGAGAGTGGCGGCCAGTCGCTTTAATTTACCGTATAACCTCTATTAAACGGGCACCCCTACAGTTAACGTTTTTCAAATTCGCTTTGCTTTTTTAACCCCAATATTGTTTATTTTTCGAAACGGACGACCACTCATTTTGTAGAGTTTGTGAAGCTCTACAAAATGAGTGGTCGTCCGTTTCGAAAAATAAACAATATTGGGGTTAAAAAAGCAAAGCAAATTTGAAAAACGTTAACTGTAGGGGTGCCCGTTTAATAGAGGTTATACGGTAGTCCAGTCGCTTTGACAGATATTGGCAGGCTTGCGAGTTGAGTCTGTTTCCAGCAGCAGTTCTTCCACCTTGAGCAATGCATTCTTATTTTCTACAAATCCCATTAGCATGAGCAAAGTGCTATTCCACCTCGTTGAGACATCCTAAAGCGGACGTTATTCCGTGTGAAAATTGATATTCAATTAAATTAAAATATCATTGGAATCCTGTTTTGCGATATACCCTCGGAGGCTTGGTATTTCTTTAGAAGATCGGCGAGAGACGAGCGATGTGTTCCCCCAACCCATTGACGCACCTTCAGAATCACATCAGCGACTTCTGTGTTCGACTTCAACGCATCCGTCACGACCAAGTGATAAAAATGGGCCGAACATTGGAAACTAAAAAATATTGCATTTTGAGAGATAATGAAAACGAATCATGAAAAACAAATAACCTGTCGATTTCTAGCAGCCGGCAAGATTTCTGCATGTTCTTTGCATTGTCACGAACCATGGCAACGAGTTTTTCCATCTCCAGTCCGTTCTTCTGCATACATTGCTCGATTAACCTTGCTATTTCCTCACCAGTGTGCTCCTTCTCCATCGGAATTGTTGCCAAAACGTTGTCGAGTCGCTCAAAGTTATTGGAGGCCGTGTGTGTAGTTACGCTAAACAAATAAAATTCGTGCACAACATAAATATTGGGCAGTAAAAAAGACCTAAGCAATGCAGGAAACTTGCTCGGCTTCTGCCATCCATCACTTGTGATTGAGTAATATCCGCTCCCGATTTGCTGCACAATTTCTTGCTTGATTGCTTCGGCCATTTGTGGAATGACTTCACGAGAGAAATGCATTCGACCATACACCTGTAAATTACGAACATAAAAAATCTTTCGATTAAAATTGAAGATAAGCTTTTTACCTGAAGATCGGGATAAGCCTTTCTTGTGCGTGCTTGAACATCTTCATCGTCAAAGAAATACATAGATGCGTTTTGTCGGATCATTATTCTCACTAGCTCTTCGTCAATTGTGCGCTGCTTGTTTCCAACTTGCTGCTTCTGATCAAAGAATGAAGTTATTTTCGGAGCCTAAACACGTCAAAAATAAAAGTTACAGAAAGTTTCAGAAGTATTCCAAGAAATCTTACAATGTTCAGTTCATCAATGCCCGATTCGTATTGTTCTAGCTCTTCGGCATGCCCTTCTTTTGGAGGTGATTGATCATATTGGATGTTGAAGAATCCTTTGGAACCGGCAGCAGATCCTTGCACTTGAGACACTTTCGCTTTTGTTCGCCATCGATGTTCACCACTGAGAAAAACTTCCAGATCCTTGCTGTTTGTCGAGGCATATTCCTAGAAAACAAATTGAAATTGTAAATCGCAAACAAAAACTCAAACATAAGAGAGCAAAAATGATGGAATGAGAAATTTTCACAAATTGGAACAAAAAAATTTATCTATTCTTTCGTGTTAAGACTAACTTATTTTTTAATTTGTTGTTGATTTTTCATTTCCATTTTACCTTATGCACTAACCGAAATAACCGCCGGTTAGTGGACCCGTTATCGGTTAATCCGGTTATTTTTGACCCGGTTATTCGGTCGGTTAATTTTGCCCTAATTCGCTTCGGTTCGGTTAACCGACCGATCTGTTAACCGACCGCGTGCGACCCTAGTAGTAACAGTAGTAACGGAGTTCAGTTCACTTTTTGAGAATCAGTTTTTGCAAACAAAAAAGACAATTTTCATCTTCAGACTTCATTACAATCATCTGAATCGCTCATCGGTAATCAGAGCTAGCACTAAATGCAAAAAAATATCCGCAGCTGCGGATATCTTTTGGACCTATGAGGCTAAAAATAAAATGTATCGTACAGGCTCAAGCTGATTGTAATTTTGTTTCACTAGGTCTGTAGCCTAGATTATTAGTAACATTTTGGTAGTTTTAAAAGTATTTTTCATGTACCAAACTCAAAATATGACAAAAGGTGTCTCTAAATATTGAACTTGAAAAATTAGCCGAGTATAGACTGAGCTAACTTTTTAAAATAAAAATATTTAGAGACATTTTTAATCATATTTTAAGTTTGGTGAAGCCAAGTATACTTTTTGAACTACCAAAATGTTTCTTAAAACCTAGGCTACAAACCGAGTGAAACATACCGTATTTACTGTATTAAGTCCCCATGGGGAGTTATTTTTCAACCTCTAAAAATCGAAAAAATTTGAGGTCGATTTTGAGATTTTTGGGTGCTCAACCAAAATCTGAAAATTGTAATCAGGTAAATTCACGGCAACTAAGAAAACGCAAAAAACAGATTTGCGAAATGTTCCCTCTTGGCTGAGATATAAGGTCCGTAGAGTGGGGACTTATTAGAGGGTGGGGAGTTAATACAGTAAATACGGTAATCACAATCTCAAGCATCCGAGATATTATTCCGAGTCCTCCGAGATATTCCACTTTTAGCCACGGAAGTTGTTACTACTATTGTTACTACGGCCCCTGGATACAACACCACCCCGATATAACACCACCCGAAATAGACCGATTGGGTCAGTTTTGACTGAAATTAAGTCATGTAAACCCTGGATACAGCACCACCCCAGGGTCAGTCCTTTAAAGTAGTGTTGTATCCAGGTTCGACTGTGCACATTTGATCACAAACAAAAACCGTTTTATTTGCCGTATTTTTATTTGCTTTTTTGTACTCATTCGAAAGCTCTTTCGACGGCGGAACACTCTTTGCTGTTTGATTCGGAGTTCGCAATGTAAAAAATCGAGATTTAGACATTGGAGCTTCAAATTTGACGTGGATACAGTAGAATTTTTTATTTAAATTTGAAAAAGTGTAAAATATTTGATTATAAATTAGAAGAATATATTTTAAATTTTTTAGTGAAAAATTCCTAATGCAACTACTGGTGATGCTTTCCATTGCAATATAATTGACCTACCCTTTTGTTAGCATAGTGCATCCAAGCCACTAACACATCCAGTAAAATATCCGCCAAGTAAGTAAATATAGAAAAAAAGTAGCAGAGCAGGTCAAATACTTCAACTTGTAGATTTTCTGGTAGACGATCTGCTTCTTCTGTACCCTTGGATTTGTCTCCATCGATGTGTTCAAGTGGCTCTTGTTTCAGTCGGTTTTCTATGCTGACTGTTGATGGCGAACTAATTCTAATTGATGGAATAACAAATAGTGCAGATGGAGCAGCAGTATATGGTGCAGAATTGTTTGAAGAAGATGCCAAGTTGTAATGAAGTTTGGGTCGACGCTCTCCAAACAATCTTTTGTTTAAAGACAACTTTTCAGTTTTCATATTTTGAAATCTAAAAAAATATTGTACTGAAAAATGCAAAAAATTTTGGAGAAAATTAGCAACAAATGCAACAACGTGAGGTTGCAGTATGGAATCCCCCACGCAGAGTGCTCGGATGGAAGAGATAACCCTATATTCCTGTTTTTCGACCCCGATTCCATGTGAAAGCCGGCGGTTTTTTCGATTCTGAGAAAAAAAAAATTTTCGAAGCACAGCCCCCCTGTGGGGTATCATGGTTTTTAGTCAAAATTTGAAAAAAATTTAAATTTTCGAATTTCACCTTTTGAATTTTAAAGGGATTAAGGGCTGTATTGGGAGGGGAAGGGAATAAAAGAAAGCCACTTTTATGGCAGAACGTCAGAAATTCAAATGTTTGTATTCTTCGACTGCCCCACCATGTTTTTCAACTGGGACGTGGCAAAAATAGACTCTATATGCATTTTATGATCAAGAGTACTTCTCGGAATCATGTCTGACTTAAGTGAGTGCGCGCATCTCTAACCAACCAAGCCCCCTGCGCTCTCTTCGGGGACGCAGGATTTTTATTCAAATTTTTCAAATTTTGACTAAAAAACCATGATACCCACCCAGTGGATCGAAAATTTTTTTCCTCAGAATCAAAAAAACAGTCTGCTTTTTCAGGAAATCAGTGTCGAGAAACAAGAATATGATGTTATCTCCTCGATCTGATCCCTCCCCGTGGGGGGGGATTCTATACTCAAGCCTAACCTGAAATGATAAAATATTTGCTCAAGAAAGATTTTTTTATTGTTTCAAGGGAATTCACTTCTTGCCGTCGCATAATCTTCGTATCCCCAAATAATAAAGCGTGATGTTAGGATGTCACGAAATTTTAATATGAGGTTTTTTGAAGGCGTGTTGAACTTTTATCGATGTAAATCAGTAAGTTGATCGTTAATATGTCAAAAAAAGTTTACAAAAATTTTACAAAAAATTTCGAAAATTTTTTTCAAAATTTCCAAATTTGAAAAAAAAATGAAAAACATTTTCATTGAAAAATGGGGGTTTTTTTTAGCGTATGCTCCTACAACTTAGTGACAAAATAGAATTTTGACAAAAATCAAGTTTAAGCCGTTTTTCAAAGGCTTTCAAAATTTTTCAAAAGTTTTTTAACTGTGCAGTAAAAAAGCAAATAATTTCTCAATTGTTATGAGAAGAAAGCTGACAGAAAGGCTGTCATATATTCATGCAAGTACTGAAAAAAGGCTGTAGACACAGTTGAAGATAATAACCAAATTATGTGCTTCTTGCCTGAATCTAACCAGCATCCGTTTGACTCGAAGTGTATTGCTTTCATCAGTAAGCTATTAGGGCACACAATACTGAAGATTTTAAACGTCTCAAATATTTTGTCTCGAGATGATAATTAAAGTAATTTTTTTTCTCGAGTTGGGGATTGATATTGGGGATTAATTGGCTTGCTTTCATGGTTGGCTCTCATGTGTTTCATTTTGACATTCTGTGAACCGTGTTCCCAAGAAGCTCAACAAAACAACAAACTTCCAGCATCAAACAAAACGAATTCTTTCTTAATCAATGCCATATGAAAAAGTCGCTTTCATGATCCCTACACGGAAAATGGTTTTGTTCATTATCGCTTCTTGATCATTCTAAAAAGACGCTTTCACAAGTCTGCCCACAGGGAAAAAGACCAATGCTTTTATAAATCATGCACAGCAAAAATATGCTTGTATGAATCTCAGCACGCACGTCGAAAAAGACTGGCAAACAGAGTAATACTGTGAGTCTCTGAAGGGAGTCAATAGCTCACAACTCATGTTTTGGTCGCACGGCCCATTTTTAAACTTTTCGCGCCTGTTCCGATTTTCTGTATTTGTTTGTCAATAAAAATTTATGTTTTGTCGTTTGTGTTCTGTGTGGTGTGTAGTATGTGTATATCTTACGAGATATTTGCTCATTTTCAGATCAAAGGAAATTGATTAATTATGTCTCGAGAATATGTTTGAACTTAATCTTTTCTAAAGTCTTCTTCAGTGAAAATTTTTGTTCTATTCTCATTATCGCTTCTTGATCATCTGGAGCAGTTGAGAAGACGCTTTCACGAGTCTCACCACAGAAAAGAAAATAATAATTATGCACAACATGAACACGCCTTTATGAAGTTAACAGGTAGAGTAGTTCTGTGAGTTTTGGAAAGGACTTCATAGCTTATGACTCATGTTTCAGTTATGTGTGTTTATGAATCACGCAACACAAAATACGCTTTTATGAATCTCAACAAAGGGCACAAAGCGAAACCTTATGTGAATCTCGCGACAAAAATAAACGCTTTGTCAGCTGTGTGAAGAGTGGATAAGTCTTTAAGAGGGACAGTATGTGATTATAGTTTTCTCAGATTTCATATGTCTTGAAATTTATTTGAAGGTGAAATCTTTAAAAAGTAAATTAATAAATTCTAAGGCAATATCAGCAGGGAATAAGCAGGGAATGCTACAGAAATATCAGCAGGAAATATCGTTACTACTCATTTGCGCAAACTCATTTGCGCAAAACTCATTTGCGCAAATTTTTTGAAGTTACAGGTTCGAATCCCGGTGGTACCAGAAATTTTTTTTTTCCACTGGAATAACTTTGAAGGTATCATACCCTATTCAGAACCGTGTCCTGAACACGATTTGAAATAGAAACCCAGTCCTGGAGTAGTCCTGTAAGGCCACGTATCCAATTAGTGGTTTCTCCTCTCACTCCCTCTATGCCTCTCAGTCTTACATTCACTTTCAGTGTATCCAATAACTTTTTTGGACTCTCACATTCAGTAAAAATTTTCTGGAATTGTATTTTTTTCGTCTTGACCGACCAAACCAAGTGGTCGTCCACTTGGTGCAAAAACTTTTTTTTACTTTTTTGGGTCTTGAAACCTGTTTTCTGGACTGATTCGGGTATGCTGAAAATGGTTTGATAGTGGTCAAATGCCGTTTTGTAAGGCATTTCTTGAGTTTTGGTAAAATTCAGTTTAGTAAAATCAATTATTGCCGAATATTCGAAAAATACTTGACGAAACGGCATTTAACAACTATCAAACCATCTTCAGCATGCCTGAATTAGTCTGAAAAACAAGTTTTGGAACATAAAAACGCAAAATTTTTTTTGATCCAAGTGGACGACCACTTGGTTTAGTTGGGCCATGGATTATCGAGTGGAACTGAAGTCGGGTCATAGAAAAAATTTTGAATTTTAAAAGTTCTTTACAGGACGAAAATATTACTACCCGGGAGTTTTACCTGAGTTCTTTAACCTGGGTACGACCACCTGGGTATAACAAAACCAACTTTTTTTCTGGATTGATTTAGGCATGCAAAATTTGTTTGTCTACTAACAATAATCGGAACTGGTCTACAATATGCGCCCCAAAATTTTAGGTAATTCTGAATTCTGAATTTTAGGTAAAATGCCTTGGTCCCCCTAACCATGATCACCTTCAAAACAATAGGGGGACCAAGGCATTTTTCAAGGAAAAACAACAGGGGGACCAAGCTAAAATTTTGGGGCGCATATTGTAGACCAGTTCCAAAAGTCCACTAATCCACAAAAGTAATCCAATAATCCACAAAAGTTTAAAGTCATCGACCACCTTGGAGTGCGTAACTACCCACGGTATTGATATTCCGGTTGGTTAAAACAGCATTTTGGTCTCTACAAACCGTGTTCAGGACACGATTTTGGATAGGGTACATTGATTTTTCAATACTTTCAGCTTAATCTAAAATATCGGATTCTGGAGGTGAATGCCTATTCAAAGAAGTACCAGGTGGACCTCCTATCCAACCTGAGGTTTACTGGTCTTATAAAAACAAGTTTATGGTTGTTATTCAAGAAAAAATAATTTCTGCTACCACCTGGATTCTAACCTGTAACTTAAAAAAATTTGCGCAAATGAGTAGTAACCGGAAATATATCGAAAATGCAGCGGAAATATAAGCGGAAAATAAATTGAAAATTTCTACGGAAATAACAGCGGAAAGTGAAACCCGCCCGTAGGGCGGGCAAGCACTAGTAAATAATAAATTGTGTATAACAATGGACAGAAAAATGTGATAAAATATGAATTAGACTTTATATGTGTTCTTGCGGTCTACAAAAAGTATTCCTTGGTCTCTCTGTTGTTGCTTTTTTGGCTTGTGCTTAGCCGCAGGGTGGACTCAATCATGTCTTTCGAACCACAAAATAAGAAAAATAAGTGGAATTTTTCGGCTCACTCTGCACAGTTGTACTGTTTAGTTAGTGAAATTTTCAAATAAAGACTGTATTCGGGATTTCAGGATTTTACTTTGAATGCAATGTTGGTCAACTTTTCAACGAACATTTATAGACGAAAATCCAAGGCAAGGCAAAAATTCCGCGGGAGAAAATCCCGCGGAATTTCATTTTTCGTCGTTCCTGTTTCAGAAAAACCAAATTCTGACACCGGATTCATGTTCAGCATGGTTGATTGCATACCGAAGAGTTATTAAAGGCGCATACACAATAAGGAGGCTGTTTGCGGATGCTAAAACAGACTACTCACTAAGAATCTGCGAAACAGAATTCTCGTTTTTTTACTGTGTTCCCAAAAATTTTTCAGTTGGTGTGGTTTTTTAATTTCCCAGTTGCTTTTTCAGCTTCTCACATCATATAGTTGAGGTTTAGGCCTACCAAATGAGCTATTGACTGATTAAATGTTGCTTCAAAAACTCAGATAAAATTTCAAGACTCCACCCAAGAATCCTAAGTCGAATTCAAGTGCGGATGCTTGGGCGGAGTCTTTCTTTTTCTAACTCAAGCTCAATCGACAACATTTAATTTATCAATAGCTCATCTTGTAACCCTGAATCTTAGCTGCATGATGGCGATGACAGAATAATTTTTGAAAAAATAAAAAAAGTTATGGCCAGTTCCATGTGACAAATCGGATTTAGCATCCGCAAACAGCCTCCTGATTGTGAATGCGCCTTAAATCTGATACTCGTAATCAAATTTCAAATATTGATGTTTTTCAAACGTTTTTTTGTCTCGAGAGGAGTTTGAGAATTGATTTAAAGCTTACATTTGAAAAAAGATAATCAGTAATCGACCATGCTGAACACGAATCCGGTGTCAGAATTTGGTTTTTTTTTCAACAGGAACGACAAAAAATGGAATTTTGAAGAATTTTCTCAAGCGGAATCTTTTCCCGCTTAAATCGTAAATATTATTAAGAAATTTCAGACCTTTGACTATGAATCTCATAATTAACAAGTCGGTATCACGAAATCTTCAATTACGGGATTCAGGCAAGCAGGTCGAAAAATTTCACATGAAACAAAAAAAAGTATAAAAACAAATAGATAGAAGAATAAAAGTAGCTATAGGTGTTAAAGTTTTCGTTAGAATGGGTTTGAAGTAAAAATCCTAAAATCCCAGATATGGTCTATCATTTTCAATAGCTTTTTCTTTGAAATGCTAACGAAATCTAAAAACTTTCTAAGTGCCTTAGATTCAGGCAACAATTTCGTAGCTGAACTGCTGCTGTGTTAAAATTTGATTAACATTCAAGCAATATTGATATTAGTGAAAGAAAAGGACGGTGTGGTGATAACAAACAACAAATGCTTGCAAATTATAATCAATAAACACAATAGGTCAAACAAATTTGAAAATTTAATAGATTAAAAATGCAAGAAGAGTCAAGAGAAAGTCATTTTTTGACATTATCTCCCAAAAAATAATCAGCCGTGATGCCTTTTTGAAGTAGATGAATTTTTTTGAAAACAACAGTGTTGAACTTGCGTAAAAATAATAATTTTTTTGATTTTATAACAAAATAACAAAAAGTAATATAACACCAGAAAAAGTACCGAAAATCAAAGGTTATTAATTTTAGAGTAGTAATTCCTAGGAGTTTTTAGTTTTTTAGTTCTGGTGAAAATTCCAGCTTATTAGTTTCAAACAAAACCCTTAGCGGTGAAATATACTTGAATTGGCATTTTGTTGTTTCTATTTTCGCTGGCATTTTTGCTAGGTAATTAATGCACCTTGATTAGTCATGATACTGCTTACAGCTTAAAATTAAAAAAGCTTTAGCCTAGAACAATTTTCAAGAATGGGTTTTTTTGCCTGCATCACTACTTCTAGCTTTTCTGCTATTGCTACAATGTTGGCACACACAGGCTAATTTGCTGATACCCGGCATTATGACTGAAACTGTGGAGTTGTCAGCAAATACGGTTCGAAATTTAGAGATTATCATTTTAATCTAAGTATTTTCAAAAAAAAATTTTTAGCAAGAATACCTCGGTTTCCTTCAGTCTGCTTTGAATGGCACTGAAGTGGAGATCCGCATCAAATGCGAAGATGAAGTAGATATGGAGTATGATTTACAGTTTGTAATCAGAAGCTCACCATGTGCCAAAGAATTTATAATTGACCGGAGGAGGTTCTCGCAAGTCAGCAATTTGCTGGTAACATTTTCTAACAAAAAAAATTAAAAATTGCTAACTGTAGCAATATTTGCAGCAATTCTACTTTGACGAAGCCGACAAGACCCCTCCAGGCTATCATTACGACAAAATTCTTTTTTTTCAAGTCTCAAAGACAAAAGTTCTCCTGCAAGGACCATAATGGAGTGTCTTTGTTCATGGACCAGAATCCGAGAAAGTCGATGGAGGTGCACAATGTCACTGAAGACAAGGTTAGATAGATTCTGTTTTTATACCACAATTATTTTGGTTCTTAAGGTAGCAACCTCTGAGCCTAATAGCCAGGGACAAAAAAAGATCCGTAGACTCAAAAGGACCATATACCCTGGACTAAATGGCAACACTATTGACGGAGGAGCCAGCAAATCACTGACGTGATATTTTAGATGGCCTTTTAGATCTTTAAATTTTTATCTAAATTTAATTTTAGTTCTTGGCACCCAGTTCAAACCCTGCCTGCCGACTCCATCTATATTCTTGTCCTAAAGATATCAGTCACCAAGTTCCCCGTGGGTGATAATTCAAGTCATAAAATAGAAACAGAAGTACAGTGGCGAGGTCCTCACGGCTTTTTGAGCGCCATAGACTACCCTTTGCTGCGTTTCTATGGCTTTATGTGCTTTTTCTACATGGTATTAGCTATGGGCTGGATGATGGTCTGCATCAAGTATTGGAAAGATTTGTTGAGGATTCAGTTTTGGATTGGTATGCTTACCAAGATAAATACATAATAAATTATACACTGAAAATTTGTTTAGGTGCTGTAATTTTGGTCGGGATGATAGAAAAAGCTGTGTTCTACGAAGAGTACGCCAACATGAATGAGACTGGTAGATCTATTCAAGGATTGCTGGAGGTGAGTGCGTTGTTGTAGGAAATATCTTACTAAAAAAATCTGGCCATATCCCTTAATGGGGGGGGGGGTTTTGCCTTGGTCCCCACTGTTGTTGTTTTTTTCGTAAGTTTTTAGGCTGAACCCCAGGCAAAAGTAGGCCAGCGTATGTTAGGACTAACTTAAACATGAGTCTAAAATACGTTTGAGTCCGTCCTGACATACCGTATAACCTCTATTAAACGGGCACGCCCTTCTATTTTTCAACCCCTAAAAAATCGAAAAAAAAATATTTTGATTTTGAGATTTTTGGGTACTCAAAAAAATCTGAAAAGCGGAATCAACTAAGATCGAGGTGATCAAGAAAACGCGAAAAACAGATTTGCAAAAATTTTTTTTTGCGCTGAGATATAGGTCCTTGAGGGTGCCCGTCTATTAGAGGGTGCCCGTCTAATAGAGGTTATACGGTACGTTGGCCGACCCTTGCCTAAGTCTAAAGCCAAAAAAACTACAAAAAACAACAGGGTGGACCAAGGCAACCCCCCCCCCCATTGAGGGATAGGGCCGAAAATCGTATGCGTACAGTCGAATTCCTCAATAACGTACACCCCTCAAGTTCGTTTTCACCTAGGGTCCGACACTTCTTTTACACTTTTGCCGATACTGAAAAAATGTCGAACCCTAGGCGGGAACGAACTTGAGAGGTGTACCTTATTGAGGAATTCGACTGTACACAAATTTTTCAAGTAACTAAAAATATAAATTTACAGCTAGCTGAGCTAACGTCATGCTTAAAAAGAACAATGGCTCATGTGCTTATTATAATTGTCTCAGTCGGCTTTGGTGTAGTCAAACCGAGGCTAGGTGCAACGCTTAATCAGGTGACTGCAGTGGGCATCATCTATTTTATATTCTGTTCGCTGGAAGGGCTTACAAGGGTGTCTAAGGTAGAAATTTGTAAATGTAAAATTAAAGAAATCGAATAAGCAATTACAGCAATCAACTGAAGCTATGAAAGAGAAGCAAATAGCCAAGATACCTTTGGCCTTACTAGAAGTAATTATTGCCTGGTGGATATTCTCCTCTTTGGTCAGCACAATGAGAGCTCTGAGGCTGCGCCGAAATGAGGTTTTAATTTTTTTATCTCAAATATAAATTCAAATTATCATTTTTTCAGGTAAAACTATCGCTATACAGACATTTTACAAATGTGCTAGGTATAGCATTGACAGTGGCAGTGTGCTACATGGTCTGGTCACTATACTTACATATTGTCCAGTACTGCATGAAGGACTGGAAAGAGCTGTAAGTCTCGATCTTATTATTGGTTTATCATTATCATCCCAACTTTGGCTCAATTAAGATGGGTGGACACTGCCTTCTGGCACATATTCTTCTGCACCATCTTAGTGGTTATAATGTTCCTCTGGCGTCCCAGCTGCAATAACCAACGCTATGCATTCACTCCTCTGCTGGATGACTCAGAGGACGAGAATGAGGATGCTGACGATGAACTTTTCAGTAACAGCCAGTCCGGTGTGTACGCTTTGGTCAAGCAAAGAGGAACGTCTTCAGACCATCAACAACATAAAAGCAACAAGGACGAAAAGTTGGAGGTAAGACTATTTACTTAGACTTAAAATATCTGAAGCAAAGAATCCTTGATCACTATAATTTATCCGAGGTTTCCGTTTTACTACCTGGATGTCAATTTTTGACCCATAGGTATATGTATAGCTTTCTATACTCATCCAGGGCTTTTTAACTGGTAACTTGAAATATTTTAAATTTTTTCAAAAATAAAAAGTTTCAAATAGCATCTTGAAGTATGGTCAGGATGAATTTTTATTGGGTGGGACAACCTTAAAGCCCCGGAACAGCAGAATAAGGATAAAAAACTTAAAATGTTAAAATGGGATTATAGGATGACCTCAAATGGATTGAGAACAATATTCCCAGCTCTCTAGCTGAAGCCCTTATTGATGAAGATGATGACAAAGAGCAGAGAGAACTGGAAATGTCTAAAATGTTATAAGCTACAATACCGTATTGCCGAAAAATTAACGTTATTATATACTTGTCTGTTTTGTTCGTGATACAAATTGTTTTCATTCAAATGTCTTATTCTTACAACAATTTATGCTATTAACACGCTTTTGCTCGAAAAGCAAAAAGTTTCAACATATTGTCTGCTTACGACCTAACTTATTACTGCTGAGTACCAATATAACGGCAGTCCCTTAAAAGAACCTGGCATGTGCAAAATTTGAATTGGCGGGGGACACTTCTCTTTGGTCTTGCACTGTACTCTTTTGAGTCGTTTGAAATGACTAGAAAGAGTACAGAATTAGACGAAAGAGAAGTGTCCCCCGCCAATTCAAATTTTGCACATGCCATTGCGCGCAAAAACCATGGTCCTTTAAGTTAAACACAGCTACAGTCAAAACTCGATTTAACGGCAAAATCGGAATCCTTGTAATAATTGGGACTAGACTGTCAAAACAGAACTGGCAAAGGCTTGAAAAAATGGGTGTAAAAACGTTTCGAACGCGGTAACTTGGTCGGTCCCTTGAATTTCGTTTAATCGAGTTTTAACTGTAGTTCCAATAATTTCTCTTTTTAAAGATATCAAGGATACAGTAAATGTAAAAAACATTTACAAAAATATTCGACGAAATCAGAATTGCTGTAATTATTTGACACAAATTACAGATGGGAGTGCCGGAAGATTGACTGTATACCGTATATTCTCTATTAATGCCCCTGGGGTATTATTTTTCAACCCTTTTCGAAGAGGGGGGCATTGTTAGAGAGGGGGGCATTAATAGAGAGGGAGGCATTATTTTTCAACACTTCACCCATCGTTGCAATCAATTATTGGTGTCAGAAATTAATACTAGACTTATACTGTCATTTTGACGAGGGGGGCATTATTAGAGAGAGGGGCATTATTTTTCGATCCTCCTCGGAGAGGGGGGTATTATTAGACAGGGGGGCATTAATAGAGAGGGGGGCATTAATAGAGAATATACGGTATTCATTTTTGGGCTAGAAACTTTGAATTGTCTTTACTGTATACTTCTATTTAAAGATTTCTGTGTGTTAGTAAAAATCAAAGCATTGGAATTGAGATTTCCGAAAAATTTGAAAAGGGAAATTTTTTAAAACTCTGATGTTTGTTTAAAGGACCCAGCCTCTTCTTTATCATGGCAATTCGAAAGGTTTGAATGCGTGCAGGACCACACAAATTTTGTCAATAATAATTTGGAATTGTTTTTTACTTGCGCTTATTGTTTAGAAAATAAAAGGGCTGCTGTTGTTCGGACAACTTATTCGACTTTCACTGCTCCACAACTGTCCCTGTCATAATGTAATTTATATCGACTAGATTTTTTTTAACATAACCTTTAAAATTTAAAATGAAAACAAAAAATAATTCGAAAAACATTATTGAAAAAATCTGTGTGGTCCCACGCGCATTCAAACCTTTGAAATTGCCATGATAAGGAAGAGACAGGGTCCTTTAAGTAAAATTCGTTGTCTTGATTTTCACATGGTATCAATGTATGCTACAGGACTTGCCATTCTTGTGCAACTATTTTAGATTTGCTCAAATTATATTGAATTTATTGTTTCATCACCATATCTTTAGTTTAACAGAATCCGGGCAACAGAATATTATCGAACATTCATAAAAAAAGTTCTCAAAACATATGCTTTTGTGACTTCTTTCGGATCAAACAACAAATCTTGTTGATTTTTTGTTGTTATTTTTTTTCATTAATTTCTCGATAAATAAATACCGGGGTAAAATTCTGTTGCCCGCAGTCTCTCTTACCGAATAAAAAGGTCTGGTCGAAAAGAATTTAAGCTTCAAAGATATGAGCAAAATTTAAAAATATTGCACGAAATGGCGAATTCTCCACCTGTTTTGTAAAAACTGGTAATTTTAATAAAGATTTTTTTATGTGATCTCAACACATTAAAATCAAGTTATCAACACTATCAATTTTTGAAAACCTTTTAATTATACATATTATTCACATACTGAAATTCCAGATGAAATGAACGGGTATGTTTCGACTAAAAAGATATGCAACCATCGCAGCTATCTTGCTAGGCATTTTCGTATTTGTTATGCTGTTTTTTAAGAAAACTCAGGAAAAAAGTAATAGTAGTCAAGTGTTGCCTCTCACAGATTGTTCAGCAGCTAGTAAGGTTGAAAGCAGGAAAATAAAATGTATTGTGGACGGGAGGACAAGTTTGCAGTGCTTAAAAGAGAAAGATGACATATACTTACCTTTCAAGTTCATCAAAAAGGTTCGAATTTGGGGGAATGGATTTTTTTATTTTAAAGCTGACCTTTTCAGCAATTTGACGTGTCAGGAAAACTGAAACAAGGTCTGGCGACTGACTAAAAAAATTGTGCAAACAAAACATATTTACGATTTAGATGACATTTTTGAGTATTTTACGTCATACTCCAAAGTTATGGTGCCTGAGTCAAACACCTACAACGTGTTTGGACCATTTGGACATTTTGGTAAACACTAACATGAGAACCTAGCGAACTGGTTTTTCACTCGTAAATTAGAGTTTGGTCTCATTTGATAGCCAGTATGCTACTTTCAATCAAATTCGTTGAGATCTCGTGCCCAAGTTGGGATGAAAAGGCTAGTAAAGAATTGAAATATCACATTGGGCTTTATAACTAGGTCACAGGTTCGAATACTACTGGGTGCACATCTTATTTTCACCGACTTTTATTCAGAAGTTTGGGTGTCAAGGATCATCAGTTTCTTAGCTATCTAGCAAAATTATTAGAACAGGGAAAATTAAAAAATTACAGTAAAAAAATGTGTACCCAATAGCAACCTGTGACTCAGAAATCCCGTTCTAAAATTCGAAAATGCCTTGGTCCCCGTGTGGTTTTTCAATATTTTACTGGCCTTCTCATCCTTTTTGGGTGAAAACTTTTTGCCCTATGGGCACGATATCTCAAAGAATTTTATTGAAAGTCGCATGCTGGCTATCCAATGAGACCAAACTCTAATTTAAGATTGAAAACAAGCTCACGAGGTTCCCTTGCACGTAATTTTTTTTACATTTTTCGAAATTTGCTTTATATTTAGCTACCTACAATGTAGAGACCAGAGATCGAGGTGTTTAGCGATTTCATTGTAGAAAGTGTTCGGAAAATTATTTATTTATATTAACAGTTCGTTGCATAAATGCTCAATACGGAGTGCCTATGTCTACCCAATGGGATACGACCCCTTATTTTTATCCTATACAGGTAGCTTGATATCCGATATAAACTTTTGATCACAAGTAATTTCATTTATTAGATTGCCCAATTTGCACTACAGCACTACAGTCGGAATAGAACAGGTTTATTTAAAAAATTTTTTAATCAGATTTCGAACCAATTCTAAATTCAGAAGAAGAGCCCAAAATCCATATTGTCGATATCTTGTCTAGTAACACTAAATTATCCCAAGAAACCAGGCAGAAAAAGTTCAGAAAGGATGGTTTTCTGAATGCCAAATTTGATGGAGACCTAGGTTCAAAGTTATAAAGTTATGTTAATTCTTTGATTAATTCATTTTAGAGAATAACGTACAGGTGGCTATCCCTCTTAACAACCAAAGAGATTTGTCTGTACTTTTGTTTTCCTGGAAGCCTCTTTCTACAGATACATGGTGAGTCAATAATATTTTAAGCAGAAGAGGTTTTTTTCTCAGTTAAAACTTTAAGGCAGTACAATCGAGTTCCCATGACTCTACATACCCAAAAGTCTATTTTCACACTGACTAAAACATTTTCATAGAGATGGCCATGGCAAGTGACGGAAATCTTGTCCCGTCCTGAAGGGTTTTCATCCCGGATTCCGTCCCAGAAAAAAATTCCAGTTTTTCCGTCCCGGAACAAACTATTCATTCCTGTCCTGTCCCACTAGAAAATTTAAGCTGAAAATCCGGGATGAGATGGGACGTACCGTACCGCCCGACGCAAATTTGGCCATTTTTTCGTCATGGATTCCAGACCCGGAAAATTTTTGACTTTGTCCCAACTCGGCGTCCCGTCCCAAAAATTTTTA
This sequence comes from Ditylenchus dipsaci, assembly GCA_004194705.1. Classification (NCBI taxonomy): domain Eukaryota; kingdom Metazoa; phylum Nematoda; class Chromadorea; order Rhabditida; family Anguinidae; genus Ditylenchus; species Ditylenchus dipsaci. The sequence continues at coordinate 66,623 of SADC01001006.1, forward strand.
AAGTAAATTTTGTGCCGTCCTGTCCCGAAATAGGTCATTTGGCATCTCTACATTTTCAGGCCAATTTTCGACATAATTCATCAGTTTTGTTTGTATGGTTCGGTCCAAGGAACTCTGCGATTTTGCCACTTTAAATTAAAGTTATGGTGAGCTGACATTGTTTTCATAAGGTTCCATAATTGCAGAATTGAAAAAAGTGTTAGAATCAGAATTTTTGTAATATTTGGGAGCGAGTTGTTAAAACGGAGCTTGAAAAATCAATCTAAAAAAGTGTTGGAGTCAGGAATAAATAAATTATTGGATGCGCTTGGTTTTATCGGGACTCAACTGCATTGCCTAATTTCCAAATACAGAGCTTTTCATTATAATAATATAGCTGTATAAGGTTTTGTAGGTTTTCTTTGCAATTATTAAATGTGTCCACCTCCAAACACATTACCTTAAACTACAAACACACTGATGATGATCGGTGTTTATGGCAAGATGATGAGCCTGAAGACTATTTACAACAGCAGAAAAAAGATTCACAAAAACAAGTTTGACTAAATTTTTAGCAATTTTTTCTATCTTTGTCTTTACAGCTAGTATTCACCTCTTCACTCGGTCAGTTTTCAAATACAAGTGGGTTTCAAAATGTGGTGCTCGACTCAGTGGTAGAGACTTCAAAAGCATTTTCCTTGCTTTCCTGCAGCACAAAAGATCACTGTTCTGTTGTTTTGAAGACAGGTTCATATCAAGGAAAAATATTTTTCAGAATAAAGATTATTTTCCACAGGGGATGTCATGTTCGTGTCATTGACTTTCCACGGACCCTTAGAGATTCGTTTACCTGTAAAGCAGCAATCCACTGCACATTATGACCAATTCCTTAACAGGTAAAAATTTGAACTATTATGAATCTAATATTTTAAAATTAGTTGTGACTGGTTTCTAAAAAGTCAAAATGCTGAGGGCGGTTGGGCTGTTCCTGTAGAAAGGTATCGTGCTTACATAAATTTTTATGCGTGACATTTTAACAGAAACTAGTTTTTAGGACTATCGCTGATGACCGACTTGTTTTGAAAGCGGGATGGCATAGGTATGACAACAATATATGTTTCAAAAAAAATTGAAAATTAAGTGCGATGGCTCAAGGACATGCTATAAGTGTACTAGTAAGAGGCTACCATCTAACTAGGAGAACAGAATTTGTGGATAGCGTGCAAAAAGCTTTGAAACTGTTTACAAAGGTACTTGTTTTTTTACTTAATTTTTAGGCCGCCCAGTCAAGTCTCTCTATGACGCCATCCCTCATGTTTATTTCACAATCGAAGAACTTAAAAACCCGGATAATTTAACAGAGGAAAATACAACAACCGCGTGTTCAAAAATGGTAATTCAAACCGAAGGCTGAAAAAAGAAACAAAAAGAGAGAAGATATCTAAGACCAGAGTAAAGGATCACAGCCATACTTGCACGGGCGCCGGCGCCGATTTTTTTAAGAGGCCGGCGCCGGCGCCCTTGTGTATTTACAAAACCGGCGCCGGCGCCCGTTTTTTTCATGGCTGGCGCCGGCGCCCTTAATTTGTTAAAAATACACCTATTTTTTTATTTTTTAAAATTTATATTTTTTATATATACAGACTGTATAATACAGTACATTTTTATATATACAGACGATGTAAAACAGTATATTTATTACTCTCTGTCTGTCTAAAGATCTTTTCTGGAAATTGTTTGTAGAAGCCGCTAGCATGATCGGCATTTCAATTGTAGTTGATGAAACCATGGACTTATTAGTGGGCGACGAAAAAGAAAGATCAAAAGAAGAAGTACAACTTTATCTTAAAGAGCTGGCTGCTGAGTTCAGAAACAAGAGCACGTAATCTATTTTAAATTTTTTTTATGGGATGGTTTTTAATACAGTTATACCTCAGCTCGTTTATAGCACAAAACCTGTACCATATTTTTGTCCGTAAAAGTAAAAACTTTTTAAAACAAAAAATTTGTTTTGTTTGATTTATTAATAGAATAAAACCCTATCTGGCGCCGGCGCCGGCGCCGAAATTTTGAAAAGCCTAGCGCCGGCGTCGGCGCCGGCGCCCTAATTACACCCTGGCGCCCCTGGCGCCGCCTGCGGCGCCGGCGCCGACGCCGTTTTTCCCAAACGTGCAAGTATGATCACAGCATAAACAATGAAGGTAGCCAGGATTTTTAAAACCGATTGCTGAAAAAAAAACTACCGTGTTTTCAAAAAATGACAATTCAACAGTAGATAATTCCAAACCGGATAGTTCAACAGAATGTCATCCAGCAACGGATAATTAAAAACGCGTAAAAACTGAACAATAACTATTACAAAAACCGGATAATTCAACATAGCAACATTCAACAGTCGGATATTTCAAGGTGCGACACTTTTTAGCCCAATTTTTAACCACCTTTTGACAAAATTGATACGCCAGTCTAGTCCGAAATATCGTAGGGATTCCGATTTTAGCAGTCAAATCACTTTGCCAACAATATTCTCGTTAAAACGCCAGCTCTTTTGAAAAATAGGTTATTTGAAAATTGGACTAAAGGAGATTTCGGACCCTAGACGGGAACGAACTTGAGAGGTGGCATTATAGAAGGTCTAGACTGTAATACAGTCACTGTATCAACCCACTTTAGCAAGCATCTGAAGGTGGTGTTTTAAATGAACTGTTCGGATATCCTTGGTAATAATGTTATATAACATTAACAGCCTTTTTTATTGTTATGAAATAAGGTATGAAGAATATCCTACTACTCCAGGAACATTTGTTTTGAATGGATTCTTGTATTCATTGATAGGTAATTTCGTAATTTTTTCGTATATTTATTAAATAGGTAAGTTTTAGGACTACATGATGCGTCAGCCATTGAGCAATTAAAAACAGAAGCGGAATCACTATTTTTCAAAGGAGTGGAATCGTAAGTGAACTTTTGATTATATATTAGATCTTATATGGGTACTGGAAAAGAATAAGCTATAATTTTAACACTCAGTAAGCCGAGGCCACGGATTTTGTTAATTTTGTTCTGTTAATTTTGTTAATTTTGTTAATTTTTGATGTGTATGTGCCTCAGCAGCTTTTTTTTTTAAATCCAAATCACAAAACAAAGTTTTAAAAAGATGCTTGGTTGACGAAAAATAACCTAAATATGGTTTTTTTCTGTCAACATCTTCAATGACTACTTTCCTACTTTAGCTCATGTCACTAACAAGGGAACCTCGCGAACTTGTTTTTTACTCGCCCAGGAGAGTTTGGTCTCATTAGATCGGAATCTCGGTCCCATAGGTTCAAAAGTTCGGACACGGACAAAATTTGCTCGCGCCAAAATTTGCTCGGACCGAAATTTGCTCGCGGCCAAAATTTGCTCGCGCCAAAATTTGCTCGCGGTCAAAATTTGCTCGCGGCCAAAATTTGCTCGCGCCAAAATTTGCTCGGACCGAAATTTGCTCGGCCATAATTTGCTCGGACAAAATTTGCTCAGCCATAATTTGCTCGGGTTTAAATTTTTTTCTCAGTGTTCCAGATTTACCCTTAATGGTCTAGATCTGTCTGACATGGTATAGCATCAGCCTAAATGGTGCTGCACAATTACCATATAACTCGAAACACAAGATGTATGATTTTAGAGTTTACTGTTGTTGTTTTAAGGAATACTAGCTGATTGGTTTTAGATGCCCATATAGATCTTCACGTAACAGCTTCAAGAACTTTAGACGATGGTTGCAGCGAATCTAAGCAAAGTGCTCTCAGAAAACAAGTCAGAAGAGAACGAGTCAAGCAACAAATTCCATTGGTTCAAGCAAACTGAGTGCACACGTGTACTTTCCGCATGAGTTCAAATGCTACGATGATGCCAAGACTGAGCTGTTTCTCTTGGCTGGCTCAGGAGAGAATATGCTTGATCCTGATAGGTAATCAGACTTGTGACGTCTTGCGTGATTCACTATTTGTTTGTTCATTACAGGGTGATGATCTTCAGGCGTGCTTCGAGCCTTGACTGGGCTGTCGAAATAGCCAATATTCATCTGGACGGGACTTTCTCCATCACTTTCCTTTCATATATCTCAAATTGGCTTACTTTTTTTATATAGGTCTACGCAGTCTTAGCTAAGAAGAAAACTGTGAATGGAGCCGGAGCGATCATACTTATGAGCAGTGTATCCGTGGTCAGCAAGCATTTAAGAAAAGAAGGTAATGCCAAGAAGCAGACAAGAGGATTCTCGCTCTGGTGGAGCTTCATGGAACAAGAAGTTTAACAAGAAGGATCATTGATGTGTTGAAAAAATTGTTAAAACCTCTCAGTTTTTCGTTATTTGTCTCAGATGTATGAATAAAAACGGTTGTTGTAGTTCATTTTAGGAAAGTCAACTGTGCTCTCTTTTACCACCAGATAATTATTCCACCTGTTCGTCTTGGCAAAATTATGTATGATAGTTAATTATTACCATTATGTGAATTAAAAACACCACTGTGGACGGCCTAAAACGGGGGGTTTTTCGGCACATTTTTTTAAGTCTAATTTTCTGCCATCTTTGCGAACTAATATCAGATATTTTTGCGGAACCTTCAAGTACACCAAGTCTTGGCTTTCTTTTAAGCACAAACACGTATAATCAAAGTGACTTCTAAAAAAAATTTCTTTGCCATCCAAATTGGTGATGGTGGATTTTAGCCTGAATTTAAGGTGGATTTTTGTGTTGAAGTCCACTTTTCTGGCAATGCCTTTTCTGCCAGGTGGGGTAGGTAAATGTCCAGTTAGGGTGGGTAGGTAGCCAGATAGGAAATTTAAGTGTTCAGGTGGAATCTCTACAGTCAAACTTTGATATAACGTACACCCTGGGGTTCAGGTCAGGTGTACGTTATAGTAGGCGAAATAGGTGAGGGTTGGCGAGGTAGGCGAGGATAGGCGAGGTAAGCAAAAATAGGTGACGATAAGCAAGGGTAGGCGAGGATAGGCGAGGTAGAGTAGGTGGGTTCACAGGTAGGGTGGATGATCTACCCTAACCATTAATGTACTCGAACGATTAATCTGCCCGAGCTGCTAATATACATGAACTACTAATGTTCCCGAACCAGAGGAATAGTGCCCGAAGCGCTAATATTCCCGGACAGCATAGGCGCCTGCAAACCCTAGTCAACTCACTAGTTCTCTAGATCATTGAAGATGGTTTGGGATCATTAAGGCCTAATCTAGACGATTAAGAATGTATTTCGTCACTCGAGGTTAGATCTGGAACATTAAGTAAAGACCTACCATAGCAAATTATGGCCGAGCAAATTTTGTCCGAGCAAATTATGGCCGAGCAAATTATGGCCGAGCAAATTTTGGCCGCGAGCAAATTTTGTCACGTACCGTCAAAAGTTGAGGTAAGAAGTCCACTAAAGTATTGAAATACCAAGGCATTTTTCTAATCTGGAGAGGGAAACATAGGTGACAGGTTCAAATACCACTGAGTGTACTCTTATTTTTTTACGCCAATTTTTTAAAATTTCACTTTGCGCTAATAACTTTTAAGATAGCTAAAAGCATGAGGACCATTTTGGCACCAAACATGTGAATAAAAGTGGGAAAAAATAGTAGTATTTGAACCTGTGACCTAATCCGTGCGTACATAAAGCCCCTCTTTATATTGAAAAACTTTACGAGCATTCTTATTCCAACTTTCAAGCCTATAGGCCCGAGATCTAAACGGATTTGATTTAAAGTCACACACTGGCTATCTAATGAGACTTAATCTCCTGGGCGAGTGATCAGTCATTATAAAAATGTACACATAAATGGGTAATTTTACTATCAAAAACATCAAAAGGTGTGGAAAAAGCTAGCCAACGGCCCATACAATCAAAATCTATCACTGTCTTCTAGAGTTACGGGATCATCGAGAGTAAACTGCGTGTATGTTTTAAAAACCTTTTATTTAGACTAAAATTATTCCTGCCGTTGTATGACACTGGAGCGGGTTCTGTCTATGATCTGAGGCATTTGGGACTAAAAACTGCTCCTAACTTAGCCAGATGGGACTAGTGAGCTAATTTTTAACCAATAATTTTTTTAAAATTTAACATTAGTAAATTTAGTCATGCTGTGCACATTTACCTGCTCAAATGGCTCTTTAACATTACTGGTGACAAGTTCTTCAACGATGTAGCCGATCGGTATCTTTTAAAGGTATTTTAGTATTCAAAAAAAACCTATTTGCATTACAGTTGGGCTGGTTATGCACACGGGAAAAGAGCCAAACACAATTGATCTCACTTCTTACTCTAGTATCACTTTCTCAGCTGGTTGTGCCATTTTTTGTGCCATTGTTTTTTTTATAATAAGTTTGAGATATTTTTCGACGGTTAAAAAAATGAAAATTAATTTTCACACTTTGCGGCACAAAAGTAGCGCCAAAAATTGTTCATCAAAGAGTTGATAAGATTAAAATGTCTATTTGTGTGAACAGATGTCTATGGATTCCAAACAAAAACATAGATATTTATTTAGACACATTTGTTTTCACAATGATTTTTTAAAAATTATTCGTTCATGAATAAGCATAATAAAAGTTTTAATTTATAAAAACATCGGTTGATCAGCTCTAGGATCCACGTGTAACTAAATAAAAACTAAGAATAATATGGTATTTCAATTTTTTTTGCGACGCAACCAGTGTTGTGAGTGGCACCGGTGCTGAAATTTTCAATGTCGGCGCCATGATCTGGTGCAGGTGCTGGATTTTTTGAGGTCGGTGGCGTATATCGGTACCGGTACCGAAATTTTAATAAAATGGAAATTGCATTGGTGCGGCATCAGGCAGCTCATGGCACCGAACCGGTGCCATGAGCTGATGCCGGTGCCATAAATTTTTGAGTAGGTGCCGTGAGCCGGTGCTGGTGCCGAAAATTTTTGGAGTTGGTGGCGTGAGCTGGTGCTGGTGCCGCAATTCTAAGATTTAAAATACTGGACGCAACTGACTCGCCGACGAAAAACCCACGAACGTAAACGGCTAGCCAACGTCAAATCTTGCCAATGGCGAATCTCGCGAACGCGAAATCTCGCCAGCGGCGAGACACCTCCCCCCCCCAACAAAAAGCTTGCTGACGAAAGAATCGCCAACGACAAACTTCGCCACTAAAAAATTCGATTAGCGGCGCCCTATGAGTGGTCCCAATATGGGCTGTTAAGTAAAATTTTTAGTTGGCGAGTTTTGCAGTTGGGGGCCTCTGCCGTTGGCGAGTTTTTTAGCGTTAGCGAGTTTTGGCGTTGGTGAGTCAGTGGCGTCCCTTTTTTTATTTGCTACACATTGGCGAATTGCTGTGGTATTTCAAAGAAGCCTATTTTCTGTAATAATTCAGAATGAAAGCAAAGCTTTATTAAAAAATCCAATTATTACTAAAATTTTTGCCAGCCATTGTTATGGCTCATTTTTAAAATTTTGTACAAAAAAGTCTAATAATGACAACAACTGACCCTCATAAAAACAAAGTCCTCCTCGCAATCGGCCTACCAAATGAATGACACTTCCATTGTTGAAACCATAGTCACTAAGGCTCTTATTATCTTCTAGCTGTTTTCCTGAACATTATCCATTATTAGTTGATCGAGCAGCTCACTTTAGAAAAGTTCCCGGAGAAACTTTGAACTAATTATTTAAAGTTTGAAAGTCGTTTTCTGTAATATTAGACGAAAGCTTGTTACCTTGAAATTTTCAAAAATGTGTTCAAAAAAATGCGCAGAGGCGCGTATCCAGAAAAAAATCGGGAAGGCTAGAGCCCAAAAAAGTCATTTTATCTACGCCGTTTTCGGCTTTTATCGTAAAAAATTTCAGGGGGGGGGGGGAGGGGCTTTACCCCGGTTAGCCCCCTCCCTGGATACGTCCCTGGGTGTGCGGAAAGTGGGTCAAAAACGCTATGCCACAAACAGGATTTGAAACCAGAACGGGAGGGCCACTATCAGACGTTTTACGGTATGTCTACAGATATTGATTTTTTTGGTGCAAAAAAGATATTTTTTGGTGTAAATTTACTTTTTTCTATTTAATGTTTCAAGCTTCTTTCAAAAGTGATAACACCATCAAGTAGCCCTGCTATTCTAGTTTCTAACAAGATATAATTTTTTGCAACATCTTTGTAAAATGTAGCACAGAAAGGTAGAAGTATGAAGCAAGTCAGGAAAAATGTTTCGGTTCAAAATTTTTACCTTTTGCGATGTTTCAATGCTTTATCAGAAACTAGAATCGCAGGGCTACCAAACGATGTTTACAGTTTAAAAAAATTTTAAATATTGAGCAGAAAACCGCAAAACCAGAGCTTGCACAAAAAAAATAAATTTGCACCAAAAAGATCCTTTTTGCACCAAAAAATCAATATCCTAAGCCTACTCTTTGCTCTTCGAATTTCTCGTTCTTTTTTCAGTCTAGATAAGTCATTTTCAAAAACAATTTCTTTAAAAAAATTGCGCTCTTGACTACCATAAAGTACACTAGCTTCATTCAAAGCTCATGTCTTGCGGACCGAAGCAAGCAACATTAGGATCCAATTTAACGAAATTATATAAACCAATATTTTAATTGTTTCCATGTTAAGTTTTTTTCTGGAGATTGTTGATTTTTCAAACTCAATGTTATGCATTTATTTGAAATGAGCTTCGATTATTGTGTAGAGGAAATTTTATTCAGGTTGCTATGATGAAAAAAAATTACCACTGAAAATTAGACGTTGCTCGCTTTGTGGCATTCCTGTTGCCTTCTCAATTTTTTCTTTCACACTTCTAATGGAGTCAGAAACGTGAGCATTGTCAATCGACAAAGATTGGCCAGTTAAGGTCTTTACAAAAATTTGAAAATTCTGTGTCGAGATAATCGGGTCACCAACAAGTACTTGGACATAGCACTTTCTCAGCTGAATCCTTTCACCAAAATTAAATTATGCATCCAAAACAATTTTAAAACTGATAATTTGGAAAAATTGAATACAGTCGAGTCCCGCTAACCCGGCACCCCAAAAAGTTCGTTCCCGCCTTGGGTCCGACACTTTTTTAACCCAATTTTCGAAGTATTTTTTCAATTGTGTTTTTTTACAGTCTGATAGCAAATATCGTGAGGATTCCGATTTTGCCGATCGTTTTTCAAAAACCTAATATTTTTGGCTCTAAAAGACCAAAACCCCGCTAACCCGGCACCCTTTTTAAAAATATGGTGCCGGGTTAGCGGGGTTTTGGTCTTTTAGAGCCAAAAATATTAAGTTTTTGAAAAACGATCGGCAAAATCGGAATCCTCATGATATTTGCTATCAGACTGTAAAAACACAATTGAAAAAATACTTCGAAAATTGGGTTAAAAAAAGTGTCGGACCCAAGGCGGGAACGAACTTTTTGGGGTGCCGGGTTAGCGGGACTCGACTGTACCGTATTTCCTTTAATAAGGCGGCTTTCCTAAATTCAAAAAAGGTATTTGTGGCATTCCGTCTTCGCCCATTTTTTAAAAAGTATTGTCATGCAAGTTACCACTCATTTTGTAAATCATCTTACTGGCTTAAAATTAGAGATGGAAACAAACAATATATTGGTATTGGGATATTGGGGTATCAGCTCAAATAAAGGCGTAAATATTGGTATTGGGATATTGGTTGGAACGACCTGCGACTCGCTACAAATTGTGACTCGCTACAGTTTTTTCAAATTGGCGCGTTTTGGTGCTCAGTCTGAGGCACACGTTTGAGCCCGTCCTAACGTGCGCTGGCTTACCCTTGCCTAAGCCTAAGCCTAAGTTGAAAAAAAGTTAAAAAACATGCAAAAAACAGTCAAAAAAATGAAATTAAAAAATTCGAAATTGTAGCGAGTCGCAATTTTACCATTGGTTGGTGTCTTTCAAAAATATTGGTATTTGGTTTATATATATATTTTTACTCATATTTCCTCATTTTTTGGCCTAATGGATGACATTAAACAAATTTTATTTATTATTTTTTTCATTGATTTACTTAAATTATCTTATTTGAAAGAAAACACTTAACGAAAAGACTTTCCTATACCCAAAATTTTTTGGCGATTACAAAAACTAATGTTAGAACTTCTGACTCAGAAGTGATTTTCTTAACAATTTCGAGTTTTTTTTTTCCATGCTTCTGCAAAACCATAACATTATTTATCTCGAATTATTTCTCACACATTCGACAGCTGGTGCAATGACATCAATTTTTCGTCCAAAAATCGGTTCGCCCAACGTTAATTAGTCCGAAACTCAGATGGTCCGAAATTTAATTCGTACAAACTTGAGTTTAAAAATAGCTCGATCATTTGATTTCCGAGCACATTTTAATTTTGATTTTGTTGCCCTAATAAAAACCGAAATGGATCAATTTTCGTTTCTTCAGGCCGAAAAATCAGTTTCAGTGTGTTACTAAATTGAGATTAGACTTAATTAGGAATCTTTTTTGATGTTTTGGTGAACAAATAGACTTTTGAAAAAAAATATTGGTATTGGGCAATATATTAGGGTCCACAACTTTCAGATATTGGTATTGGGTATAGAGAGGGCTAAAAATATCGGTATTGAGCGAAGGCAAATGCCCATCTCCACTAAAAATGGATGGTACTTTGTTTGAGCGAAGTCTTAAAAAATTGAGTCGAAATCACAATGCCAAAAACACAATTTTGAACACAAGAGGAGCCGCCTAATTAGATGAAATACGGTAAATACAATTCATAGCAGGGCTGTCATACGTCCTTTTAAAAAAGATGGCCGGAGTCCATTATACCGATGCTCCGGAAATCGGGGTTTAACCATTCTTAAGGCAGTTTTAGCCCCTGAAAACGATAGAAAACGTGTTTTTAGGGCGCGGTCGACACTTTTTAGAAAAAAATTTAAAAATTTTTTTTTTACCAAAAATTGATTTTTTTTGCCTTGGTCCCCCCTGTGATGCAAAAAATCGGAAAAAATTTTTTCGTCCAAAAATCATTGTTAGGTGTCTCCTAGACCCAATTTCACACGCTGAGCACAAATCCTATGTCAGTTTCTTTGTGTAACATGTGATGTACTAGCTTTGTGTACTAGCAGTTCAAATTTCCGCTTTTATTTGGTATTAAACTTTGAATGACCCTTTTCTAGTGGATGTCGGTAATGAAATTTGTTGATGAAATATCTTTGATTTATTGTAATTATTGTATAATTTATTATAAGCTTATTCCGGAAGAAGGAGTCTATCCATGCCCACGGTGCAATCACTGGCTGCAGTTGAGAAAAGTAGAATCAGAGTTAGTGAATGATTAATAATATTATATACAATTGAATTTTTAAACCCGATGGCTTTCAATGGGTGTGCACAAATAATCGCTACCAAAAGCGACTCAAGGCGGCGTTTGAGAGGTGCAACATGAGAGTCCAACTTAGAGCCGGCACTTGGTTTACAGGGAGTCGCCTTTCTATCTTTAAGCATTTGGGCTTTATCAATTTGTGGGTAGAAAATGTTCAGCTCAAGGTTAGCTAACCTTTTTACGCAAAACCACGACATCATTGGGCTCCCTGACATTTGCGGCGTGGACAATTGCGGCGCGACACTTGCGGCCGACACTTGCGGCTTGGACTTGCGTCGCGACATTTGACATTCTCTCGCACTCATCTCCAGGCTGTACGCTGCTTGAAAAAGAAAGCCCGGGAGTTGACATGTCCGGGATAGGGCTCACACAGCTTTTTTATATCCTAAGCCTAAGCCTAAGCCTAACGGCTATACGCTGCTTGAAAAAGAAAGCCCGGGAGTTGACATGTCCGGGATAGGGCTCACACAGCTTTTTTATATCCTAAGCCTAAGCCTAAGCCTAAGCCTAACGGCTATACGCTGCTTGAAAAAGAAAGCCCGGGAGTTGACATGTCCGGGATAGGGCTCACACAGCTTTTTTATATCCTAAGCCTAATGACTAAGCCTAAGCCTAACGGTCGCAAGTGGTCGGGGCCCAAGTGGCCTAAATTATATCAATTATTCATAATTTTTTCTTAGAAATCTAAATAAACAGTAAATAAAAAATCAATTAAACAAAAAAGTAAGGCATCACAGGGGGGACCAAGGCAAAAAAAATCAATTTTTGGTAAAAAAAAAATTTTTAAATTTTTTTCTAAAAAGTGTCGACCGCGCCCTAAAAACACGTTTTCTATCGTTTTCAGGGGCTAAAACTGCCTTAAGAATGGTTAAACCCCGATTTCCGGAGCATCGGTATAATGGACTTTAGCCAAAAAGATTTATCCTTTTTTTTGGAATTCCAAATTTTTTTTTCTGAAATTTTTGTCAAAATATTTGTTTTTCGCTTCAGCCCTGATTTATAGCTATTAAAAAAAATCAATATTAAATTGATTTTTTATCAACTAATTGGCTTTATAGGTGTTCGCGGGCCCCTCGAAGAATGTTTGCTTGATCCTCTTTGTCAAAATTTTTTCATCACTTTTTGAATTTAAAGTCGTCAATAAACATAAAGACAACTAATTTATCGTTAAAAAACCTATTTACTACACGAAAGTAATAAATTGGTTGCGCTAAACTCAACCTGGTTCTTGCTAATAGTCGCCTTACACACAGGACACAAAGCTGATTGGTTGAGCCACGTGTTAATGCAATTAGAGCAATATCCATGACCACATTCAGATGTTACAGCGTCTAAAAAGCTAATTGAGATTATGCGATTTTTTAAGCTTTTAGTCCTTACCTTCAGCTGCTTCACGGCAAATATAGCATTGGATACTGTAGTTCATGCTGATTTATTGAGCTAATGAGTTTAGCAAAAATATATCACTTTCTCCTTTTCAGTAGCTACGATTAAAACAAGAAATTATAAAAAAAAATAAAAAATTCATAAGTGACTGATATTTCGGGAATTTGTTTCAAGGGAGCAAGAAAGACGAGTGTACGCTAAGAGTTACTCACTACTTATAAGAAAAAACTTAATAACAGTTCAGGTTTTAGAGAAGAAGCTAAAGGCCTATAATAGAAAGGAAGATAAACGGGATACTAAGACAGACAAAGCAGTAATATTTATTTTCTGAGTATTCCTAAAACCCATAATAAAGCGATAAACTAGTAAGAAAATCAGTGAACATACCAACCGAGAATCGTATACCGAAAATTGATGTCCCTTTCGATTCCTGGCAGCTACTTGACATCACATAGCAATTTATTGGCAGGATCGGGTTATATGGGACCTTTCCAAAAACGTGTTCAAGCAATTCCTAAGGCAATTTACGATGCTTAAACCGAAAAAAAGATGTTTTTATGCGCGGGAAGGACAATTTCGGCACTTTCCGAAAACTCGAAAAAATTCATGTTCTTAATGGTTATCTACCATGACCATACAATCACCTCGTTTTGGTCACTGGAACTGCGCAAAAATAGCCTCTTATTTAGAGATGATGAAAAGACATTTTCGGGACGGGACGGGACACAATTTGACAAAAAAAATTCGGGGACGGGACGTCGGGACAGCGAATTCCCGGGACGGGACACCGGGACGGGATACCCAGACAAAAAATTTCGACTGAAAATTTTCCGTTCGGGACAGTTATCGCAATTTATGTTCCGTAAATTATTTATTCAAACAACCATCATCAAACAAAATCAACAACTTCAACTTGATCTACTTCTACCTAATGAACAAATTGCGATTGAGGAACATCAACATCTCGGCCTTCTCCGGGTCCAAGTTCGCGCGAGGGAAAAGACCGACTCACTGGCGACACTAGTTGCGGGGGCCGACAAGTACTTCTGCGCAAGCTTTGCCTTATCGAGTTGGTTTCTGAAAAGAGCAACTTCTGCTTTTCGCTCCTACTTAAATTCGATTTTCCACATGTAATTGCATCCTCAAAACAATAAGTTGATGCATTGAAAATTTTCGGGACGGGACAGAATTTGACGAAAAAAAATTCCGGGACGGGACGACGGGACAGCGGATTTTTCGGGACGGGACACCGGGACGGGACAGTCAGAAAAAAAATTCCGGGCGGGATGCTCGGGACGGGACAAGGGTCAAAAATGCTCCGGTCCGTCGGAAATTGTCCCGTCCCGGTATCATCTCTACTCTTAATGCATTTTATCATCAAGAGTGCTTCTCGGAATCATGTCTAAGGTATGTGGGTGTGCGCATCTCTAACTCTCAGGCCCCATGCGCCCTCGGTTGCAGTATAGAATCCCCCCCACGGGGACTGATCAGGTCGAGGAGATAACATCATATTCGTGTTTCTCGACCCCGATTTCATGAGAAAGCCGGCTGTTTTTTTGGTTCTGAGAAAAAAAAATGCTGTATTGGGAGGGGAAGGGAATAAAAGAGGGCCACTTTTATGGCAAAACGTTAAAAGTTCAAAATTTTTGTATTCTTCGCCTGCCTCACCATGTTTTTCAACTGGGCCGTGGCAAAAAAAGACTCTATATGCATTTTTTGATCAAGAGTACTAATCGGAATCATGTCTAAGGTAAGTGTGTGCGCGCATCTCTAACTCCCAAGCCCCCTGCGCCCCCTTCGGGGGCTTGGAGTTGAGATGCGCACACCCACATACCTTAGACACAAATCACTCGAAAGTGACTCTGGATGCATGAAAAAGCATGCATACCAGAGTTTATTTATGCGGTAGGCCCCAGTATTCAAAACTATGTTCAACATCTTCTTGTTAGTGGGCCCTCAGTCATTAGTGGCCCCCTTTATTCCCTTCCCTCCCTATACAGCCCTTAATCCCTCTAAAATTCAGAAGGCGCCAATTCAAATTTTTCAAATTTTGACTAAAAACCATGATACCCCCCCTGTGGATCGAAAATGTTTTTTTCTCAGAACCAAAAAACAGCCGGCTTTCTCATGAAATCGGGGTCGAGAAACACGAATATGATGTTATCTCCTCGATCTGATCAGTCCCCGTAGGGGGGGGGGGGGGGATTCTATACTCAAGCCGCGCCCTCTTAGGGGGCAAAAGGCGCTTGGAGCTGAGATGCGCAAACCCGCATACCTCAGACACAAATCATTCGAAAGTAACTCTGGAAGCATGGAGGGTGCTTGGAGTGGAGATGCGCACACCCACATACCTCAGACACACATCACTCGAAAGTGACTCTGGATGCCTAAAAACAGTATGCATGCCAGAGTTGCTTCATGCTGCAGGCCGCAGTATTCAAAATTATGTTAAAATTCCATTTCTTTCGGATAACTGGATACCCTTTCAGGTTGGTTCACCTTGGGCTCCCAAAGCGAAAAGTCAATTTTAGCCAAAAAAATTTTTTATTAAAAAGTATCGCAAAACCATTTTTTTCATTGTTTTTGACATAACAAAATCACTAAGAAGAGGTTTAAGCACTATTCTCAAATGTGTAAAAAATTAGTTCTGAAAAATGTTTTTTTATTTATCAAACCAAAAGGTTTGTCTAAAAAGTTCTTAAAGCTACAAAAACGTAAATAACAAAACAATGCTGATCCCTAGCTTTTTTCTTCAAAAAAGAAAATTTTAGTTTCTAGAAGCTACTTAAATAAACAACATGCCTTTCAGAAATGCTAAAAAGAAATGATAAAATAACATTTGATACATTTTTAAGCAAAGTCTTCATTGCGCTCAAAATGACGCTCAAAACGGTGAATAAATTATTCACCTTTTAGTCACACCGAAAGGTCAAAGTCGATATATTGCCATTTTTTCGTCAAAATACAAATCTAATACAAGAGCCCTCCAAAATTGCAGATAATATAATGGACTAAGCTTTTTTGCTGCCACGGTTGGCTTCTTTCTGCCACGTTTTTACTTTTTGTGGCACGATTATGCTTTTTTGCCATGTCTTAATTTGGCCAAATCATTGCATAAAAAGCCAAATCGTGGCAAAAAAAGCTTTTTATAACCAAATTCGATAAACGTGGCAAAAAGAAGCTAAATCTTGGCAGAAAAAAGATTCATCCTAATATAATACCGTATTCTCTCTAATAATCCCACTGTGGGATTATTTTTGAATCTCCGAAAAATCTCGAAATTGTCAATGAAAAATGGCCCTAACTCTGAAATCCTAGTCAAAAAATCGGGGGTGTGGGATTATTAGAGCGAATACGGTACACGGTGTCAGAAATTTCAAAATTTTCAAGCACTGCAAGTATCTTTTGTCACAATAATTTTTTGAATTAGTTTTTAGAATTGTTTAAGACGTGTGTTTAAAGGGCCATTGCCACCTGTTTTGAATTGTCCGCTGTCAATTCAAATTTTTTTGCCTAACCATGCAAATTTCAACTTGGTTTCTAATAAAACAAAGCCTAGAATTTCATTTAGGGTATAGTTTCGTTAAAAACCAGGTTGAAAAATACGTACGTGAATCCAACGATGAACAAAAAAATTTGAATTGGCGAGATACAACCGTTGTCGGAGATGCAATGGCCCTTTAACACAAGAAACCATTTTTTTTACTTTAAAATTTTACTCAGTGCCGTTTTTCATGCTCATTTTAAAATATGTTTAAAATATTCTAAAATATGTTTCACAGTTATATGCAGCTGTGAAAAAATTCTATATCTTTCGTAAAATTGTAATTTTTTAAAAAAGGAGCAATTTGGTTGTTTTCTGATGTGTTTACATAAACAAACGACACACTATTGAAAGGCCCAGATGAAGTGTGTGAAAGAAAATGCTGCAAATAAATTTCATGCTTAAAAGCTTAAAGAGAAAACTACTAGCGAATATTTTCCAATCTTTTTAGAATCAGACCTTTTAAAAATTGCTGTAACTACCCTTTCAAACAACAAATTTAGGATTAGCCCTTAGGCTGAAGGGTAGGCCAGCGTACGGAAGTTGTGACCAATAAATGTCTCACACACTTTTTTCTGGATCTGAGACATAAATTTGGGTACAGTCAGCTCCCGATATAGTGTGAACCCTGGGAACCGGCTCCAGGTGTACACTGAATCGAGGGTTCATTCTAGTCATTTTAATTAATCGCCGGCCAAAATGATTTGATCCAGGTGTACACTAAACCGAGGTGTACACTAAATCCGGTGTACACTAAATCGGGAGTTGACTGTACTAATGATTTTTTTGCACTTACTACTGAAAACAGCGCTACAGTAAGTATGAAATGCATGGCACATGATAATAAAAAATTTTTTTGTGAACTTCTTTATACTACAATTTTTAAGTATAACACACCTTATACTTAAGTTTTACACTTTATAGCAAAATATTCATTATCGCATATACTTTATGCAGAAGGTTATGGACCAAATTGAATTGTTGCCCATAAAATCTGAATTCTTTTTTATTCGTACTGTACTGTAACTTCAGCTCCTGGTTAATGCCGGGAAGCTCAGAGCAACGTTTTTTTATAACCGTCCTGTTGTTAAGACATGCAACATGGTAGTTCAGTGGGTTGAACGCTCGTTGTTTAATTTGTCGCATACAGCATCACAGCTGAGCATCACAGTTCACATATTGAAATTTTTTTGTTAAGCAATGTCGATTTTTTGATAAAATCAGTAGGAAAGCTCAGTTTTTCTGATAATATGTCGATTCTGAGGCGAGATTGGTGCTCAGGTCATTTCTCATTTTTTTGACTAGTTAAAGTGGTGAAAATGAGGAATCTTAGTGAAATCATTCTTATATTTGTCCGTTAACATTTTAGTGTGTTTAAAAGGGCATACGGAATACGTATGTTTGTTCACTATTGGATACCTGAAAATAATTTTAGTCTGTAAGTTTACTTGTACAATTTAAGTTGACCTCTGAGGATAAACAATACACAACAACCGATCTAAAGCAATAATCAACAAGGTAGCAATATTTGCTGAACTTCCGATAGCAGGAAAAAATTGGAAATAGAAACATATAGATAGTTTCATAAGTCTGATCTCTGACACTAGTAAGTCTGGCCAAACACTATAGCCAGTCTGGTAAAGCATATTACATAAAGCATTAAAGGCAATTAATATGTTGCAGATGCCATGAAGATTCCTTAAATGTAGTAAAGTAAAAGTCAAGGAAAAATTTGACGCTCCGAGTAGGAATCGAACTCACGCCATTCTACCACTGAGCTATTGAGGCCATTAATCCTTGATTTTGTTTTTCATTTCTTTTATATTGGGAGGTACCCTTTTTTTCTCAGTACCGACTCGGTCCAATACAACAACTTTTGATAAGGCAGATGATGAACTTGATAGCCTTGTTTTTTGTATGAGCTGCATACCCCAGGACACGGAGGGACACGCAGATAAAAACATGAAACTGGTGTTTCATAGGTTCATAAGGTCGATGAAATCGAAAATAGTGTTACCAGTAAAAGTCAAAGAAAAAATGAAAAAATTTGAACTTTCACCGGCTTCCGACACTATATCACTGAGTTATCGAGGCTATTAATCCTTGACTTCTTTTTTTATTTCTTATTCTTGGGAGGGTGTCCAAGCAACCTAGTTACAGTAATATCTCCGATAGGACCAATATTTTTTTTGTTGAACACGGCAGTTATCCGACAAAAAAACTTGAAAGCACTTTCGTGTTCAATAGAAAGAACTTGTCTTATTAAAGATACTACTGTACTCAGGGATCAGAGTGTAGAAAAATTATTGGAGCACATTTCTCAGAACAAAACAAACTTTTGCTGGTAGGTAATATAAATAAGAGTTATATTCAACACACATCCCAATAAAGCAGTCAACACTTTTACAGACAACATAATCTTCATCAATATAGGTAATGGACCATCAACAAGAATTTGTTCAAGCTGAAATCTATTTCAATTAAAATAAAAATATACAAAAAGTAGTTTTTAAAAAGCCGTTGAGTTAATGTAGACATATACTTTTGAATTACCGTTCATTGAGAGGTTTTTTTCAAGCTCATAACATTTTAATCAAAAGACCAACAAATTTAACGAAAAGAAAAAAGAATTTTCATTAGTTTTAGTATATTTTAGCTTTTTGGTCCTATAGCTTTTGTTCGGCAACTCCCCCACATTCCAAAACTCACTGTCAAAATTCGAAGTCCGCTCAAGACAAAAAAAACTTGGAGAATTCAACGTTTGAGTGTTTTTGTCAAATTCAAATTCGACATTAAGTTTTTGGCGCTACTGTAATATAAACCCCCCCCCCCCAAAAAGCGCTACTGTAATATACCCCCCCCCAAAACCGACTTTTTTAGGGATGGTCAAAAACCATTTTTACACAATAATTTCGCCATAAAAGGACCAGAAAAGCAATTTAAATGGGATTGCGGGCTGTATTGGGAGGGGAAGGGAAAAATACAGGGGCCACTTCTCGAGATGGTTGGGATCCTTAGAGTACTAATTCTCTAAGCATCTAAGGGTACTTTCAAACCCAGGAACTTGTGGTGCAGGCATAAGTATAAGTACTTTTCATGGACCAAGCCGATCAGCGGGGTGGACCTCGCGGGTTTACTCATAGGCCTAGCACTTTTTGAGTGCTAAGCTGAATTTTTGGATGCTGGGCCTCTGGCCGGCCTTGTAGAACGAGGGGAAATGCTCTTCGGCAGAAAAATAAAGATGTTGAACATGGTTTTGAATACTGGGGCCTACCGCATAAATAACTGTGGTATGCATGTTTTTTCATGCATCCAGAGTCGCTTTCGAGTGATTTGTGTCTAAGGTATGTGGGTGTGCGCATCTCAACTCCAAGCCCCCAAGCCCCCTGCGCCCCCGAAGGGGGCGCAGGGGGCTTGAGAGTTAGAGATGCGCGCACGCACTTACCTTAGACACGAATCACTCGGAAGTGACTCTAGATGCATGGAGGGGCTTGGAATTGAGATGCGCACACCCACATACCTTTTCGAGAAGTACACTTGATCATAAAATACATATAGAGTCTATTTTTGCCACGGCCCGAGTTGAAAAACATGGTAAAGCAGCTAAAAAAAGTGGCCCCTGTATTATTCCCTTCCCCTCCCAATACAGCCCGCAATCCCATTTAAATTGCTTTTCTGGTCTTTTTATGGCGAAATTATTGTGTAAAAATGGTTTTTGACCATCCCTAAAAGAGTCGGTTTTTTGGGGGGGGGTATATGACAGTAGGTCCGATTTTTTTTTTGGGGGGGGGGGGGTATATTACAGTAGCTTTTGGGGGGGGGGTATATGACAGTAGCGTCGAGTTTTTGAAATCATGAAGCAGTTTCATAAGCAAATAGGCCAAGCTCATTAAGAGCCCGACGTCAGAAATAAAGAAATACTTTGCGCGCTTTACAAAATTTCTAAAACATGTGTGATTAATTTAGTAACATTATGTGTCTCACAGGTGAGAAAAAAGTATAATATGCAATTTTTCGTGCTGCACACTATTAAAATGCTAATTTTTCAAAACTAAGCTTCTGTAGAAAAAAGCATACTGAAGATTATCCGACAGCCGCAACAGGACTGCCTGAAAATCGTTGACGTAATTCGCAGAGCTTCTTTTTGACTGTGTTTAAATATTGATAATGATAAAAAAACCTACATTTTGTTCCAATGTAGAGTTCATTAAAGCCCTAGAAAGGTCTCAAAAACAAGTATAACAGGTGCGGCAAAAGTTCCCGACAAAAAATTTGAACTAATTTTTTGAATACTTGTGAAAATAACGGGTACGCGACAGTTCACGCCCGGGACAATTCACGCCCCAGGACATTTCACGCCCCAGGACAATTCACACCCCACAGCCCTTAAAATTCAAAACATAATCACTTTTGAGTTTTCGCGCCAAATAGAAAAAAATTTGAAAATTGACTGAAATGTTGAAGCTTGTAATCCATGTAACCTGAGATTTGTTGCTGATTTTATTTTTACTTATATCGCATTAGCTTTTTTGCAAACGGTTCTTTACATCAAGAGCATTAAAGAAAGCCATTACTCGCCCCGACAACACGCAATTTTTGAGATGACAATAGTTTTTTTCGGAATATATGCCAAAAAAGTTCATCTGGTTTTGCAACTGTAACTGGCCTGATATATCAACCTACGTTTCAAACCTCAAAAAGGATGCTGAGGCCTTATAGAGGAGTAAATTTGCTGCGCTTTGGTACCAAAGAGGTATGCAAAAAATGCAAATTTAGGGTGTTTTATGCAAAAGTTAGACAGAAAACGCGAAAAACCCTAATTTTACTCGGAAAAACGCCAGTTGTTTGCTCTAAACGTTCTGTAGTTTCTAAAATAACAACTTTACAAAAATCGGCTCAATTATTCTTGTAGCTGAATGACTGGGCTATCTTTTGGTATATAGATTATTGTGAAAAGACTGTGGATTTGCACTTTTCGTCTGTCGTTTATGTTGTCCAATATTTTTTGTATTTTCAGGTGGTTCAATGGTGCAAACGGGACGTGCTTCTGTGGTGCAAAAACAGCAAGTAACAAAGCAATCTGTCGCGCAGAGAACTGTGGAAGCAACAAAGGGGCTATTGTGGAAGCAAAAAAGAGTGAAAAAAATCTAAAACAGATGACTTAAACAGGGCAGATCGTGTCGATGAAGTATGCCAAGGATATCATCAATGCTGGAGCTGATAAGACGTGAGATGCTCAGGTCAGGTTTGTGTGAGGCTTTCTGATTTCCCAGGTGATTTTCTCCTGAGTTCGTTCGGAGCGTGTGGAGCTTTTACTTCTTTGCTTTCAGGGTCTGATAGTGCATGCAATCGTCTTCTGGAAGCTTTCTTATGGTGCGCCGTCCGTTCGGAAGAGGTTTTGGAAGTGATTTTTATGTCCAAATGCTGATGGCTCGCTCAAGAAACAGGATGCGTCGAAAAGAATGTGTTCCTTTGTCAGCATCAAGAAATAATTATTCATTCTTGTTGTATTATTGTTGTTTTCCGCAAATTTAATAGAATTTGTCGTTTTCAGACGAATAAAGATAGACTTTTGGGTCTTTTTGAGATAGTAAAAGTCGTTGAAAAGCGAATCTTTGCCATAAAAGCGTTGAATTGCACATTTTCAAAACTGTAGAAAAACAGCATAGCATACCGTATATCTTCTAATAAGACCCCACCTTCTATTGAGACCCTACCTTTTAATAAGGCCCCACTTCTTTAGAGGTGTTGAAAAATAAGGCCCAACCTCGAAAAAGGCCTAATAAGGCCGATAATAAATATTCTAATAAGGCCCACCTTCTAATAATGCCCCACATCCAAAGAGGGGTTGAAAAATAAGGCCTCATGGGTCCTTATTAGAAGATATACGGTATGCGTTTAAAAATTTGAATTTTCCAAAAAAATTCTTGAACTGCACTAGGATTCAAATTTAAGGGGCCGTAAAATTTAAAAAAAAACATGTTGAAAAAAGTGTTTTTCAAAAACTCTTGGCGTTTTGCTGTTTTGAAAGTGATTATGATTTTGAATTTAAAGGGGCTGTGACCCGCGACAATTCACGCCCCGGACAATTCACGCTCCAAGACAATTCACGCCCCTAGATAATTCACATTAATTTACTTTATTTATTCAATTTTATATTTATCCCAGAATTGGGGTAATAAGGGTAGCTACACACCGTAAGAATTTAGTTTTTCAGTTAACTATGACTGGCACCCTCACTCTTCCCAACAGGAAAAAACTGCTCCTTAGTTTTACTTTCACTCTCACTTTCAGTGTACCCAATGACTTTATTTTAAAATTTATATTTCGGGTTCCAAACCTGTTTTCTGGATTTATTCGGGCATGCTGAAGATGGTTTGATAGTGGTTAAATGCCATTTTGAAGGATATTTTTTGAGTTTTGGTAAAAATCGAGTTTTGGTAAAATCAATTGTACCCGAATACTCAAAAAATATCAAACAAAACCTTATTTTACTATTATCAAAGCATCTTCAGCATGTCCGAATTAATCCACAAAACAGATTTTGGAACATGAAAAACGTAAAAAAAATTTGTTCCAAGTGGTCGACCACTTGGTTTTGTTTTACCCAGGTACTCGTACGCAGGTTAGGGAAGTCAGGTAGTGTAGTGATACCCGGGTAGTAATATTTTGGTCTTGTAAAGATTTTTTAAAAGTTAGAATTTTTTCTATGATCCAACCTGAACCCTACTGAATAACCCATGCATCAACAAAACCGAGTGGTCGTCCACTTGGAGCAAAAAATTTTTAGGTTTTTCATGTTAAAATAGTTCGCAGGTTCGATTCCACGTAGTGGCACGCTATTTTTTGGCTTGTTTGGCCAGTTCTAGGTGTGATTAGACTTTTTTGACGCCAGATTCGGAATCAGCGACCTAAATTACCCATAGAATGGTCAAAAAAGTCAAAATAAATAGTATGTCACCACGTGGGATCGAACCTGCAACACCATTTTGGGCCAAAAAAACGCGAAGGCTTACGCACTGCGCCATGGAGGCCAATTTTTCAATTCTAAATGGTTTCCGCCTGCTTCAACACCACCGGAATCCGAACCTGTAATCTTTTAGCGGTTCAATTTACTAGACATCCTTTACCAGGATATAAATTTAGCGCCGTGAATTATCGTGAATTATTTAGGGGCGTGAATTGTCCTGGGGCGTGAATCGTCCGGGGCGTGAATTGTCCCGGGCGTGAATTGTCCCGGACGTGAATAGTCCCCGGGCGTGAATTGTCCTGGGCGTGAATTGTCCGTGCACCGAAAATAACACTTGAAAAAATTTCACGCCATTTTGTTGCCAAGGGCAAATGTTCATATAAAATCAACAATTTTTCGCTTATATGTTTTATTTTTACTTACATGTTCAATTTTTGCAGCTATAAGTGTTTTTAAATAATTTCTCGTTTATAAACTCTTATTTCCACAAAAATTTGAAAAATTGGTTTGAATTTTTCGCGGGAACTTTTTACGCGCCCGCTATTGTGTCACACGTAAGTCAAGTAAAGAGAAAAAAGTCTAGATAATATGAATAGAAAATATAATAGAATTCAGAATCCTAATTTGTAACAAATAGAAAAAAGTTTTTTCATTAAACCACGATCATTATCATAATCTAATTTTTTATCCGGTGCATTTGTTCATAGACCAGCGAAATGCAATGCCCCAAACAGCCCAGGTTAAACGACTCAAAATAATAAAAAAATCAATCACAATTAAAGCTGGCACATTCCACAAAAATAAATTTGGATAGTATTCGACGGTGAAAACTAACCTGGGTTCGCCAAAATTTTCCAAGCAGGTGCCTTTATATAAGGGCTCTATAAGGGGTTATGGGTAAAAATTCCCCCGCAAAAATCCTCCAGCAAAAATCCCCCAACAAAAATCCCTCCAGCAAAAATCCCCCCAGAATAAAAATTGAAGTGAGGCAAATGTATCTAAGCAAATGTATTTCAAAACCACGGTATTCTAACCAAAATCATGTCATGAACACTATTTTAGAGTTAATGACGTCCCAGTGCCGATGTAAACCGGAGTACCGAAGCATGAAACGAGGTAATGACTTTATTGCCTGGAGGGTGTAGTATAGTCATTGGTTTCACTCACAATACTTTAAGTATAAAGTTAACTCGCAATGCCTAAAGGACCTTAACTCCTATGTGGATATCCTAACCAAATAGGTAAAGCCGCCTAGATACCTGATAACTGGATATTACTAGGTGAGTATCACTGCCGAGCTAGTACTACCCAAGTTCCACCACCTAAGTTCTACCATTTCTGTACAACTATTAAGATGCCCTACTACCAATTCTTGGGGAAGTTGAATTATAGGTTGTTGCTATGCTAAAGTAACCGAAAAAGGAATTTTGAAGCTGTTTGGTTAGAAAAATTGGTGTTTGCTGCCAGCATCGGTTAAGATGCTTACATGGTAGCCTCAGCTACCCTCAGGTAGTTAAGGTATTTTTCTAGCTCGATGCAGGGATTCCGAATAGCAAAACCGATATTTTGGTATTATCAAACCATGCTCAGGGTCCCAATTTTGATTACCGTATTTCCTCTAATAAGCGCCCTCCCAAAATCCGCTATTTCTTAAATTCATTCTCCTCCTTTTATACCGGGTTTTTGTTTTCGAACGCCACATTTGTTATATACCAAAATGTAGCGCAGATTCCCAGCTACATTTTGGTATATAACATATGTGGCGTTCGAAAACAAAAACCCGGTATAAAATGAGGAGAATGAATTTAAGAAATAGCGGATTTTGGGGAGGGCGCTTATTAGAGGAAATACGGTAACATATTGATAATATTGACAATAATTTGCTCATTTTAAGTCCGAGTCTGTGAATAAATGTCCATTTAATTTCAATTTCTATTCTGGGGGAATTGTGCTGGGGGGATTTTTGCGGGGGATTTTCGCTGCGGGGGTTTTCGCTGGGCGGATTTTTGTTGGCGGGATTTTTGCTGGGGGATTTTTGCGGGGGGATTTTTACACGTAACCCTATAAGGGCTCCATATAAGGGCCTCACACCCTATTTATTCCACCGGTTAATTGGCAATTTTTCGCTTATCAACCGCCACATCAACCATCCACCGGTTAATTGATTTCCGGTTGATCGACCGGTTGAGAAAAATGATTAACCAGTGGCCCCCGGCGAATAAAACGGTTGATAACGCCGGTTAATTGGCCAAGACTGGTCAACATGATAGAACAAGCATTTTTCAACACCTTCAGTCTTAAAAATCGAAATTTCCTAAAAAAAATTCACATTCTAAAAAATCAAATTAAAACTTTTTCTTATTTGCATTAAGTTCAGTTTTCCGACCCTAGTAGCGAACTCCACTAATCGAATTCCAAAGTAATGTCTAGGCCAACAAAGTATGAAAGTTAAGTAAAAGGTGTGTTCTACTCAAACAAAGAAAAAAGTTCGCTGGAATATTTTTTCATTATTATGTGGCATGCATGTTAGTTTTAATGAGGCACTATGAACGTAACTCTTATAAGTCAAACGAAAAGACTATAAAAACTTGCGTGGATACAAAAATGACCCTTAGAAGTAGGCTCATCAGTTAGTTCATTAACATAAGCTTGTTTACATGCCTGGGCACAAAATAAACCCAAGCCAACCAAAAGAGATACTCGCTACTAGCGCCCAAAGGTCTATAAAGGCCTGAAAAGCAAGAACGAAAGAAAAGATACCTGACACCAGAGCAAGAGGATCACATCAAAAAACAAGAAGAGAGCCTAATGCAGAACAATAAAGATATCATGGGATCATATTTTGTGGCGCCCAGTCTAGTTTAAATCCGCGCTGGCATGCCCATAGAATCGAACCTAGATTTGAAAAAGAGAATGAAATCTCTGAAATTTTAGCTGAAAAATCTCCGGTTTTTTTGAAAAATCTCCACTTTTGTTGAAACCTTTTAAAAAAGGTTTTGATCTGACCTATAGTGAATTTCAACAAAGGCAGAGAGATTTCAGCAAAAATGAAGACATTTTAGCTTTTTAAAACCAAATTTGAAAAAGCGGTGAGTTTTTTACCTAAAAACAAGGACTTTCCAGACAAAATCGGAGATTTTTCAGATATACAGTCGACGCTCAATATAACGAACGCTCGATATAACGAACCTCTGCGGCTGGTCCTCATATCGAGCGTCGACTGTACTCATTTTTAAATACAGTCAGCCGCTGCTTTAGTGACACCCCTCGGAACCGGCCTTGGAGTATCACTATAGCGGACTTGACTGTATTTAAAAATGAGTAAATCTGAAAAATTTCCGATTTTAGCTTAAAAGTAGCAAAAAAGCGAGGGTTAACTGTACTGCTTCATTTATGCGTAGTAAGTTGTGTTTTTATGTGTAATAATGTATCGTAATTTTCAATTGCGATACTAATTAATTTAATTTATTTATTTGAATTATATCAACACAGATTATTGATTAGTTTTAATTTTAATTAGCAGTACAATTCTCGGTCAAATAGTAATTGTTGACAAGTTGTTAAGGGGTGGAACACTAGTAAAAGCAACATTAGTAGGTGGAATAGTGTTGTTTGAGGCCAAAGAAGTGGCAACACTAGTAGAAGCAGGAGAATTTGGTGACATAAAAGTAGAAGATGCTACAAAAGCGCTGTTAGAAGAAGGTGTGGAGTATGAGCCTGACTGACTGGAAGGTGTGCTAGAAGATGGTGGGACTATTGTAGTGTTGTTATAATTTTCAGTTTGAGAAGCAGTGGTTGAGCCACTTCTCTTTTTGATCACAAATAATTTTCCTCGACCACAATACACTTTAGCACTTGTCAGCTGAATAGATTTAAATAGAATTGACTATATTCTGTTTTCGGTTATACCTCGTCTATAGAATTAACAGCTTTTTGAGTCAGCTCCACCAATTGTTTGCACCCCTTTGCTCCCACTTGATGTTGAGTCAATGACACAGCTAGATATCCCTTGTTATTGTAGAACTGTTTGAATCGGATTCGCTCCAATGTAGTATTGAGGGATTTAACCAGAGTTATAAACTAAAAAAACATTCCATAAACTACTATTGGGAGAGCTAACTACTTAAATTCGCTGAAAACAAGTTTTTTATTACCCTAAAAGGCCTACAATCAATTAAAAAACTCAACCAAAAACACCAAGTTTTTATGCAAAAATTGTGGTTCGCTTAAACTATTCGAAAAAATTTCTCATTTGCTGTAAAAAACAGAGTAAAAGGAAACCAAAAGAGACCAAATCAAAAAATGGCTTTTTATTGGATAATGCCAAAATTTTGTTATTTTCATTGCTCTTTTCACCAAAGTGCTACAACCAGAGAGAAACAAAGCTCAACCAGGAAATTTTTTAAGTCACAGCATTGGTTTTTTTTATTCGACTGAGTCGGTTTTTTATGAATTGCTTTTTTGTGTACCGTATTTCCTTTATCAACTTCCCACGAGGAGTTATCTTTCAACGCCCAAAAAAATCAAAAATATTTTAAGGTAGATTGTGATATTTTTGGATGCTCAACTGAAATCTGAAAAATGGAATTGAGAAACACAAAAAATAGATTTGCGAAATGTTTTCTCTAGGTAGAAATATAAGGTCCGTAGGGTTGGGGATTATCAGAGGGCGGGGACTTATTAGAGTGTGGCGATTTAATAGAAAAAATATGATAACCTATTTTCTACTCATTAACCGATTCGTAAAGAATCTGAATTTGGTTTTGGTTGAGTCTTTTTTGTCGAAAAACCAACATTTCACCTTTTTGCCTATATCGTTCAAATTTTCTTCATTTTTGCTCTGGTTCCTACTAAACGGATAGTTGGTCACAATGCTCACTCTACCAGATCTTCTTCCAGCAGAATCGTCCGAGCAACAGGCCTAAACATAGTATCAACGATTTTGTAAAAAAGAAAACCTAAGTCCTTACATGAGTCAATGCAGTAACTGCTAGAATACCGGTAAATACCAAAACCGAGAAAGTGTTCATATCAAAAATATTTTAGCAATTTAAAAATATTTCATCTGCTTTTTGCCTGGTTTTTATACGAAAATTTTGTAAGGAACTATTTGTGTGTTTAAGCTGTTACGTTCTTCTTTTTATTTGCATTGAATGTAATGAAAATTAGGGCGTTGAATTTTTTTAATGTGCAATTTTAAAGAGAAGGGATTGGTCGTATATGTTTTATTTGCAAAACATTGTAAAACTTGTAAAAACATCAATGTTAATAGGTCTATCAAAATTATGACTAGATACAAAACTAAAAAAATTGTAAAAATTATTTGCTAAAATTTTTTTTTGGAACGAATCATAGATAAGAACGGGGCTCCGAACTCAAAATTTTCAAATGAAGGACATTTTTGTAATTAAGTAAAATATAGGACATATGGTCAAAAATGCCATTTTTCCAGTTCTCACTGGGTTTTGAGTAGCGAAAATAAAGATTTAAGAGTTCTGAAGGCATTCGAATCTCTGGAAAAAAATGCCTTGGTCTACCTGTTGATTATTTAAAAAAAATTCCCAAAAAGATTCGAAAAAAGTTGTTTCAAAAAAGTGTTTTTAAAGCGCTTTCAGACAAAAAATGTTTGTGAAAAAATTTCATGCTGTCAACCCTACCAAATCACCAGCCCCCCACCCTTCGAAGGATGAGAGAACCCCCCTTCGGGGGCGCTGCTCACAACAATACTGCCCACAACAATACTCAGTAGCAAGAATAAATTAGGCAACTTGATTGTGATTGTGTGGACGCCTTAGCGCACTACAACTAATGCAATTTTCGTGTTCAGTGAGAGCATAATTTAACAGTACAATTTCGGCCTAATTAATTTCTTGTCGCTAACTGGCTGTCAATACACACACAACATTATTTTTTTGGATGATTTGAGAGTTGGCCTAAGCCAACAGGATCATTCGGCAGCAAGGGACTCGACATGCTCCGCGACATCAAGGCTCAAAACATGGCAAGGGACGGTCGCAGAGATTTTGAAGAAGATAGGCTGGAAGAAGACGAACTAGAAGAAGAACGGCAACTGTAAAGAACCGAAGAAACTTTGGAGAAATTAAATGAAGATGGATTTTTTATGTTTGTTTGAGAGTTTCCTTAAATTTCGGTGTCTAATAAAATGTTGACCCGAAAAGACGATTTTAAGGGGTGGGCGATTATTAGAGAGTGGGGGATTATTTTTCAACCACCCTCGGGGGATGGGGGATTATTAGAGAGTGGGGGATTAATAGAGAATATACGGTAACTTAGACACAAATCACTCAAAAGTGACTCTGGATGCATAAATAATATGAATACCAGAGTTTCTTTATGCGGTAGTCTTCAGCCAATTTTGACGTAAAACATCAACAATTATAAAGATTTTGTCTCTCGAACATAAGATGTTTCGGAATCTTGGTTAAGGACAAAGCCTACAATTTATCTTTTAAGCTATAACTCTAGTTTGAACATATAGCTGAACCTAAAATAATATGCTACGAAATTAGAGCTGGAAACGGGACGAGATCCCGACGGGATCCCTATCCAGCCCGATCGATTTTTGGGGTAAAATCCCGTCCCGAAATCCCGCCCGATCATTTACCGAAATCCCGATCCCGAAATTTGTCGAATCGCGACGGAAATTTTATCAAATAAAAAAACATACGTTTGACGCATTTTTTTGCAAAATCGATTCTTTTGCTCTCTCTCCTATATACCGTATTTTCTCTAATTATAGACCCGTTTCTAATTATAGACCCCCTCGACTTTGAAGGTCTGTATTTCGGCGCAGAGTAAGCATCTTGAAAATATTTTCTTTGCGCTATATTAGCTCCCAGGAGCTCTGCCGATCCCGGTTTTCAGATTTCGGTTGATCACCCGAAAATCTTGAGATCGACCTTGAAATTTTCCAATTTCGGGAGGTTGAAAAATTATAGACCGCGGATCTATAATTAGAGAAAATACGGTAATTTTTATTTGATGTTATAGCTATGTGCCTTATCTGGAGTATCGGAATTTTCGAGAAACTGTCGTCATTTGAAGCCAAATGCAGAATGTGGAAAAAATTAATCAAAGTGCTTATGGTAGCACAAAAGGGCTTTTCGTTCACGCAAAAACACACGATCAATTTGCTGATAAACTCAGAGATCTGCAAGAAAGCGAGAGGCTCAGAAGAACTATATGCACTAATTTTTAAGGGTTTTGCCGAAAGGTGTTATTACTTGTTCAAAGATGCGTTATCTTTTGTGAGATTCTTTCGATTTGTAGGATACCGTATTTTCTATAATTATAGACCCGCGTCTATAATTTTTCAACTTCCTGAAAATCGGAAAATTTGATGTCGATCTCGAGATTTTCGGGTGCTCAACCAAAATCTAAAAAGTGAAATCAGCAGAGCTCGTGGGAGCTAAGAAAACGCAAAAAAGATATTTGCGAAATTTTCACTCTGCGCTGAGATACAGACCCTCAAAGTTGAGGAGGGTCAATAATTAGAGAAAATACGGTACTCTCTTCGTTGGACAAAAAAGTGGTTCATCACATAGCTTGTGCTACCCTTTTCTTCGCCAGTGTTGATCAGTCGACGGCTAAAGTACACTATTTGGCCAGAGCTAAAGTGAGTTTTTGGAGGTCCAAGTATTTCATATGCGCTAAATAGAAACGGCAAAAAAAGTGTCTGGAGGCGATTTTTTTCAAAACAAATTTGATTGCCTTGGTCCCCCCTATGGTTTTCGGTCGTTTTCGTTTTAAAAAGATGAAATTTGAACATAGTTTTGCATGATTTGATGCATGATTTTTCATGCATCCAGAGTCGCTTTCGAGTGATTTGTGTCTAAGGTATGTGTGTGTGCGCATCTCAACTCCAAGCCCCCAGCGCCTCGAAGGGCTGGCCAAATAGTGTACTTCTGCCCAGCCGACATATAAGCGAAATGTTAATTTTTTGAACAAAGCTTTGTCATTGATAAATTATATAAATTATATTTAAATTATGTCGATTATGTGAAGCGTAGCCATATAAAGTGTTTACTGAAAGTGTATTTGTAATCATATAGCAATATTTGAGGGTAATTTCTTGTAAAAAACAAAAAATGGAAAAATCCCGAAATTTGAACGGGATCCGACGGGATCCCGAAATTTTTTAGCGGTAATCCCGATCCCAATCCCGAAATTTTTTTTGCTGCAAAACCCCCGTCCCGAATCCCGCCCGAACGCTAGATTCCAGCTCTATTAGAAATAAAAAATAAATCTGCCAACATTTTTAAGAAAACAAGGTATGGTCCGAAATTAAAACATAAAGAATTCAGCTTATGAAAAAGCTATTTTAAGATAACTTGTTAGACTAAGTCCAATTTCAATACTTTAATTAAACCTCTCTATTTTAGATTACGTTGACTAGACACTCAACAATATAATTAAATCCATCCTGTAGCTCAGGTTTGAATGTATTCAACTAACTTATCATTTTGAATGGTCAATCATACACTATAAAGCATAAATATGGCTCTATATGACAATGGCAAGGGGGAGTTGCATTGCTCTGCCCCTCGCATGTTGTTTTTAGGACTTTTTCGGCTTCCGCAAGGGTAGGTTGTTGTGTGTATGCAGTGGCGTACGCAGGAATTTCTGACGGGGGGGGGCACGTTTTTTCAGTTATCAAATTTTTCACTTTTTTACAAATTAATATCTCAGCGATGTGTAATGAAAAACAAAGTCTTAAACATACTTTGAAAAGCCCTTAACCAGCGCTACAAGCTATCTACCGTATGTTCTTTAATAAAAGACCATGGTATATATATATTTTATTTTTCAACCCTTCTGGAGACATGGCCGTTTATTAGAGAGTGGTCGTTAATTAAAGAATGATTTTTTATTTTTCAACTTATCAGAGCAAAAGTCGCCGTTAAATTTTTTTGCATATTTCGGAAATTGACGAAAATTTTGTTCGAAAACTTTGCAACAAATTTGTGCTTCACAGAGTGACAACAAGTGCTCAAAAGCCGCCAGAGAACTATACTGAAGCCGTTGCCAAGTTTTTTGTGCATGTCCAGAATTTTAAAAAGATGAACGAATTCTCTTAACTGTTTGCCATGAATGAGACCGCTGTCTAGTTTAATTGTCCTAATGGAGGATGCATCGATACTAATTCAACAAAATACGTGAGGGTTACATTGATCATTAGTCCGTGTCCAGGGGACGGTCTTGACGACTGGTCACGAGAAAATGAGACAACGGTGTGTCTAACTGCCTGAAGGGATAAAACCAAGCTACTTCCGTCGGTGCTTTTCAACAGGAAGAGGCTAGTGCCGAAGAACCAAAAACAAACTTGTCATCTTATAGAATGGATCACTCTGAATAGACAAAAAAAAAACAAATTAATATCTTTTTCCACCCACGTCCATTGTGGCCACCATATCAGCATAAATTTCTGAATAAGCACCTGCAGTTACTAATCATGAAAAAAATAGTTCTTTTTGTTGATTTAACACCATCTAAATAATATGAAAAGGTAGCTGGATAACCTAAAATTACCCAAAACCTTGAAATTCGAGCAAATCTTTGTTGGTCGTCATGTGTGCTCGTCGTGTGCGCTATTTGTTCGCGCTCTAAACATGGTATGAAAAGATTACTCAAGACATCACATCATTTTTGAAAGAGCCACCGGGAGAACGTTTTCCTTTTCCGAGGCCAGAAATAGGCAGTTTTTTACAAAAAATGCTTCATATCTCTGTAATGTGTTAGAAAATGAGAAATCGAGCCTACCGGATTATACTCGCAGCAAATAATTTTTTTTAACTTCGAGGGCGCAGGGGGCTTGTGGACTTGGAGTTGAGATGCGCACACACACATACCTTAGACATAATCACTTGAAAGTGACTCTGGATGCATGAAAACAATATGCATATCAGAGTCTCTTTAGGCCAATTTTCATAAAAATTGAAATTTCATAAGGAAAAGTAGATGAAAACACCTTTTTTATCGTGTTTAATGTGTATGAATTTTTTAAAAGTGGTTAAAATGGACTTTAAAGTAGTTCAAAAAAATCCATTTGGATATGGGGGGAGGTATACTCTGGTAGCGCCGAGAAACCTGTAATTACTATCGAAATACTCTTGTTTTTCTGTGCAAAACGACAAGTTATGAGTCATTAGGCGAAATTAGCTAACCCGACAAACATTGAAACATGAAATTGTTAGTGTCCTTTTAAAAGGCCATTGCCACCTGTTTTAAATTGTCTCTCGCCAATTCAAATTTTTTTCCTAATCATTGAACTTATGTACGGATTTTTCAGCTTGCTTTCTAACAAAACAAGGCCTAGATTTTTTTTAGGTATAGTCGTTTTTAGAAACCAAGTTGAAAAATTCGTACATAAATCCAACGATTATCAAAAAAAATTCGATTGGCCAAGGACAACCGTTGTCGTAGACGGCAATGGCCTTTGAAAGTGTTTTCAACTTGGTTGTTCAACCGATTAAATAGCTTTCTGCACAGAAAAAACGTATTCTAAAACCTTTTTTCAAAATTTAAAGTAGTCAATTTTTACATTCCTGTCGGACAAGACACTTTTAACTTAAAATTTTAGATTTTTCTTGGAAATTTTAAAAAAGTTTCTTTTTATCTCGAATGAACAAATATGAATGAACCAAAAATGATCAGCATCAAATTCTACGTCGGGATAATACAAGTTGCCATCCAAGTATTGGAGTTAATTAGAGTTCAAACCTAAAATAATTTAATCTCTTAAGCTGGCTAGACACTAACTATCAATTACAAATAGCATGACTTTTTATGGAAACTTGTTATTCAAAGGATTTCAAAAAGTTTTCAAGCAAAAATACTTTCATTAATTGTGAGTAGAAGAGCAGCTTTAATCATTCTTAGTGCTAATTTCAATGCCTTTCTGTTGAAAAAAAATTAACACGTGTAATTAAGTTCTTTTCAAAAACGACAGACTATTTCATTAGAATGTATAACATTTAGTAGAAATAATTTAAAATTAAAGCTTTTCACCTTTAACGCCCATTTCTGGTTCAGAACTTTCATGATTGCACTTGGAGTGGGTTATAATTGTATGTATAAACACTCTGCTAGTCATTTTGTGCATCTGCAGTGTTTTCTCGAGTAATTTATCTGGGCACATCTAAATCCCAGGTATTAAAAGCCATTGACGTCTTGATCAAGACTGCATAAAAGGCCGTTTTGCCGAACTCATGCTAGAAAACGATGAAAGACGGTTCTCTTCTAAAATCACCCTAGATTTTTAAATCATGTTGGCGCTACTCGGTTTTAACCTTCCCCTCCCCCCCCCCAGTAATTTTTAGGCTTAAGAATTAGGCTTAGCCCTTAGGCTTCGGGGCCTAGGCACAAGCTCAGGGACAATCCTTACTAATTTCAGCATTTTCGAAAAAAAGTATGGTTTTGGGGTACCTGAAAAATTATGGGGGAAGGGGTCGGTGAAACCGAGTTTTTTTTGGGAAGGGCGGGGAAGGGGGTAGTAAAAACAAGTAGTGTCACCATGTTTTTGTGAGTTTCATGTAAGAAATTTGCAGAAAAGGCGAACAAAATAGCGGAATAGACGTTTCCTCCAACGTTAAAAATTTTATAAAAATTGAATATTTGCCTTTGTTGGGGGAGGGGTGCGAAAAGAGCCTCTTGATGAATTTCGACCGAGAATCTTGCTTATTTGTTAGATTGACGTTGCAGGTGAGTCTGTTCTCGGATTTCGCGGGCTTGGAAATTTGTGGCTAGTATGCACACACCTGAGACATAAATCCGGCAAGCATTCTTAGCCAAAAATGCATATGGGCGCATCGCTCACCATTGAATTAACGGTCTGACGCCCCCTATGCTTAGGAGATACTTTAAAAGGATAAATCCGGAAAATTAAAATTTCGTGTCACTATGATTTTCCTCCATCTTAGACCAGCCTAAAAGTAACATGACTCGGCAGAAAACTAAAGAGTTTATAAATTATAAACTAATTCTATTTGCAGCAGTCACTTTCCCAGAACATAATAATTCGCGTTAGTTCATTTATAATGTCTAGTTTGATAAATGTGCGCCTGGAACATTTATTTAATTTCGTTTAGTCAATTTGTCATAAATTTATAAGTTATGATTTTGACTTTTTTCATTGTGCTTAAAATGTCTTGACCAAAACTCGCTATTTGAACGGTTGAAAAATAGTAGCCCATGGGCCAGTATCGGAGGAAATACGGTATGTTACATACACAAGGTAAAAAATTGCCAACGATTTTAAATGGCTATAACTTTTTAGGTACTTCTCCTGTTTACGCCCCACCTCATACTTTCTTGAAATTTCCGATAATTTTATTTTTCAATGCACTATAAAAAGTGAAAAAAGAGAGTCGAGCGACTGGATTGGCGATCCCACTGACTACGATCACAAGTGCCTTCTGAAAAACGCACACACGGTTCAATTTTTTGCAACAAATTCCTGTTTATGTTAAAAAATATAGATGACTGGTGTGAATGCTCGTAGAAGCATGCAAGCGGAGCTAGCATTGGGAAACAAAGAAACGGCTGTACGTGCTAGAGTCTGCTCTAAAATCAAACAAAATTTTGCTCCACTTTTGAAAGGTCTTTTTCAAAAATCTGTTTTTTTATCGACAAAGTCTTTTCTGCCGTTTCGTTTGGTATATAATGTCAAAAACACGATTTTCGCTTAGTTGTTTCTGTGTGATAGCTTAAAAAGCTATCAGAAAATCTGTTTCCCATTTGTTAACTTGATCCCTGTTGTTTTTTTCTTGAAAACATCCTTGGTCTGCCCTGTGCATTATAGTTATATCAATATAACAGAGATTGGTAAGGCTAAAAGGGGAAACAGATTCTGTAAAAGCGCCATAGGCTAGATACATCTGGACTACCAAGTAGGAAAAGGTCCTAAGCAATGGTCGATCAGGTAAAAGTTGTGACTTTGACATTGTAGAAACCGACGGCGAAATATAGGTCAAAAGCAATTTGAAGCCAAAAATTAAAAAAAAAAGTTGGTGAGTCCTGTATTTTGACAAGTCCCGTCAAGATTCTCTTGACGTGTTTGAATGTCTAATATCTTAAAGACTACTATTATTTTTGTGAATAACATTTAATTTAAATTACTTTTTTCTTAGTCAGAGAAAATTACTTGTTTAGTCTCTAAAGCATTACAAATCTTAGCGATTTCTTCACTCCACCTGTTATATTCATTATTAAATGGCGCTTGATAGGAACAAGGTTGTTGAAGAATACTACCGTTATTTGGTCCTTGCCGAATTTATTGTCAGCTTTTTGTGTGATGCCGTGCTGTGTACAACTATTTAAAAGTTCTGAAATATTTCTTCATGCCTAAAAAGCACCAGGAGCATGCAAAAATGGCAATATTTTAAGTGCTCTGATTCTTAACTACTTCCTGGCTTCTCTATTTTTACTCCTTATGATATTTTATATTTTATCGGTTTGGAGGCCGAATGGTGAGTCAAAAAAATAATTGCAGTTTATAATGCCTCACACAAAATTCTCAGATGGAGGAGATTACCTCCTTATTTGAGAAGGCGTCTTTCAAATTTTTAAAAGACAAAAGGAATTCAAGGGCCACTTTAGTTTTTTTACTGTTTTTACTCTGATGAGCCAACATGTCGGATTACATTCAATCGACTTTTGAGGTCAATCTCAGGATTTTTGGGTGAAAATCCAGTATCCGAAAACCGAAATCTTTAAAGTAGGATGTGTCAGGTTCTAAAAACAGTAAGTAAATTTTTGTATTAAATTGGCTGTCTTACCATGTTTTTCAGTGTGACCGTGGCAAAAAGAGACTCTGCATGCATATCTCGATTAAGAGTCAAATAAAGGAGGGGCGCGGTTGAGGAAACCGGATATCATATTTTTTCCTATTGGCCGACAGACTGTAATAACCATAGTGACCACGCCGTCCTACGCCGTCTAACGTTTTTCATCGCCGTCCTGCATTTTAACAATATTTTTCATTATGGACCGCCTTTTTTTATTACAACATATAATCAGTTTTTATTTTTATACTTAATTTTTAGGCGACCGTCCAAGTTTTCTTTCATTTTCATTTCAAAAAATGAGGCCGTCCTAATTCAACCGACTTTTTTGAAAATTTTTGTGTGAAATTAGGACGCCCCATTTTTTTGAAATAAAAATGAAAGAAAACTTGGAAGGTCGCCTAAAAATAAAGTATAAAAATAAAAACTGATTATATGTTGTAAAATAAAAAAAAGGCGGCCATAATGAAAAATATTGTTAAAATGCAGGACGGCGATGAAAAAATTAGGACGGCGTAGGACGGCGTGGTCACTATGGTAATAACCCGACACCCCTACTTTGAAGACTGATATTTCAGAATAGCGAATTTTTTTACAAAGTTGTTTAATTGCGTTCTCTGAACTCTCACAAGCTCTGCCGATTCTGCTTTTCGGATTTTTGGTTTTCACCTGGAAATCTTGAGATCGTTTCAAACTTTTCAAATTTTCAGGCGATTGAAACATAACCCGGCATTTTGGCCTATTAGAGAAAAGATGGTATGACGTTATCGTTTTCGTTTGAGCGATCTGCGTGGGGCAGGATTTTATACTTAAAGGGGCATGCTAGTCGCCGATCTGAATATTTTGAAAGGCGGGCACCAGGTCAATTCGAAAAAAAAATTATTTGAAATAAATATATTTTAAGTACTGTTCCGGCAATATATACGGAAAAATGCTTCTGTTACCTAACAGTAGAGGTGGTTCAGTGGCGAAGCGTTGGGTACTGTGGGAGTCGGTCGTCGGTTCGATTCCGGCAAGAAGCAGAATATTCTTAATTCTTACCAAAATACGACTTTTTAATTCTCGTTCGAATTTTACTGATACCCGCCTTTCAAAATATTCCCATCGGCGACGAGCATGCCCCTTCAAGTCAAAAAATATTGGTTGCCAAAAATATTTTGAAAAATTTCTAGCAACTAAAATAATTTTTTCAGAAAGTAGTCGGAATGGAAACATTCTGTTTTGGCTGTCCGTGCCTGGTCACTGCATATTGGCTGCTTTACCACTATGTGTCTTTTTCTTGACACTAGATCGGATTTTAACCATAAGATATTTTGGGAAATATAGACAGGCTCTACTATCTTATCCACTGTTTCCTATGCTGATTTTGTTTGTTTTGGGCAATTTGTATGTGTTTACAACAGCTCTACCTGTACCAGAATATACAAGTTAGTATACAGTTGACACTTTAATATTTTAATTTTGAATATTTAGATTGTTTTACTCATGGCTGCATCGTCGGCTCGCAACTTGACTTTTACCTTGTATGGAGAGTGATTTGTGCCTTTTACAATTTCGCTGCTGGCATTATTTTTTTCTATTTCTTATATCAGAGGCAGTCGACGACTGTAGTAGCCGTGCCGCACGGACAACGAAGCTCTGCTAATAAATTGTAAGGGTATAAAAAATACACCCTATTTATTTCAATTATAACCCTTCTGATTTAAAAAGTGTTTCTGATAGTGTTTGTGGCCCATTTAGTGAAGACTGGGCCCTATCCCTCAATGCGGCGTTGTTCGCCTTAGTCCCCCCCCCCTGTTGTTTTTTGTGAGTTTTTATGCTAAAGCTCAGGTAAAGGTAGGCAAGCGTATGTTAGGAGGAACTTAATCATGAGTCTAAAATATGTTTGAGTCAATCCTAACATACGCTGGTCAACCCTTGCCTAAGCTTAAAGCCTAAAAAGTCACAAAAAACAACAGGGGGACCAAGGCACGAAAAACCCCCATTTAAGGATAGGGCCGAAGACTGCTTTCCAAAAACTTATCGCTTGTTTTATGGCTAGCTATATTTTTAATAAGGAGCTTAAGTAATGGAAGCTTTTAAAAATAATTCATAAACAGAATACAGACAAAGCTACGGCCCTTTTTCGAAAATGATTATTAGTATGTAATTTAACAAATAACTTTTTTGATATATGACGGCAACTCTAGCTGGAGCCTAGGAAAGCTGTTATATGTAGGTCTGACTGTACTAAGAACACGTTTTTTTAATCAGGGGTCTTTGTTGTGTTACGTTTTACTCTGTATTTACATGCAACTAAAACTGGTTTTGAAATATAAAAAATGCCTAGGCAAATACTTCTTCTATTTTGAAAATAATTAACCATTTTGAACTCTATTTTTTCAAAATAAATAAAAAATGTCAAAACTATAATTTTATAGCCTGACAATGACCCAAATCTGTCAGAGCAGGCTTACATCTCCTAACAATAAAATTTGTCAATTTTTAGAACAACTTGATGACTGTACTAGCTGTTAGCACTGAATTTTTCTTAAATTTTGTGCCTCACCTTTTCTTAGTTGCTTATGAACAGGTTCATTATAATTTTATCACTCAATAAATACTCAAGATGGTTGCAGATTACTGGAGAGAATCCTTCTTTGACCTGGGGTGCTTACTCTTCCACGCTTTTCAGCATTGAAAGCTGCGCGTTCTCTTTTGTCTACGCAAAAGTGTTGATAAAGAAAAAAGCATGTCTATTTCACCACCAGCACTTCTCAACATGTCCTGCATTAAAATGTTCATTTTCTACTTGTAGAATTTTTTTTTTACAAATAGCAAACTGTTTATTTGAAAAGCAACTCAAACTTATTATAACAAATATTTGCAGTATTTGATATAGTCACTTTCAAGTCACGCTTAAAAAGAAGCCTAACATTTTGGCTATTAGCAGAAATAATAGACCAAAAAGTTATCTTGTGCTCAAATGGAGAATCCGGTGCTCATTTCGCCTTGGTCTCTCTGTTGATTTTTTCCGTATTTTTCGCCTTGGTGTCCCATGTGGATTTTCAATGTGACCATGACGATTAAGATGATCTTAGTGGTTTAGATGATTATGATTGACATGATCACCTCAATCACCATGATCAGATCAAAAATATCAGAAGGGACCGAGGAAAAATACGTAAAAAATCATTAGGGGACCAAAGCCAAAATTCGCACCGGATTCTCCATTAGCGTCCAAAAGTATTTGGAGTATTTGATGTAATCACTTTTAAGTCATGCTACAAACTAAGCAAACATTTTATCTGTTAGAAGAAATAATAGATAGTGAAGTTATTCATTGTAAACACTTATTTTTACAATTTTGTTAGTGACAAAGTCAATTCTAAGAATTGCAACACCGTTCTTTTCATCTTTCTTCCATGCATAAGAAAACATTGAGCCATTTAATTCAAGCTTTTCTACCCTTTCATCAGTCAATATTTGATCGAATAAACTATCTCGAATGTCATCATTCATGTAAAATTCGTTTAGATGGAACTTAGGAACAGCAAATTCGACACTGTCAATCGATTCAAACCTCTAAAAGAGCACTTTTTCTAATATTTTGCGAACCATGTTCCATCGTATCCTAAGTTATTTTTGCATGCTGAAACGATAAAAAAGCTGTTTTCTGACTTTATTTATTGCTTCAAGACCAAGGCAAATCAAGGTTATGTTCAAAATCAAGTAAAATCTTTTTATTCAAAAAAATCAATTTTTTACGAAAGACAACAACAGAAAATACTTTTGTTTTTCATTTTCAACATACAAAAATTACTCAGGAAATTTTTAACATAGTTTACGGTTAGTGCTTCAAAAGAAAAAAAACGCAAATCTGAAAAGTATTCTGTAAAAAGTGACTTTTTCCAGGACTGCCATCTCAAAACGTTTTAAAAAATGAACATTTGGGCAAAAAAGGACATTTTGACCATTTTTGAAGGAAAAAGTGCTTTTGATCTAATGCTTATTGCCATTTTGAAGCAAAAAAAAAAGATTTTGACTTAAATTTCAAAAAAAAAAAGATTTGGGATTCCAAAAAGGACAATTTTTTTAAAGACACATGGCAGTCCCGCTTTTTCCAATTTTTCTGCGCCGAAAAGTTGGCCCTATACGACAAAGAGGAGCTTTTTTGCCTTGGTATTGCCTGTTGATTTTTTTATCAGACCATCGTATGTTAGGATGGGCTCAAACATTAGTCTAAGATGTGTTTTAGTCCGTCCTAACATACACTGGCCTACCTTTGCCTGAGCCGAAGCCTAAAATATTACAAAAAAACATCAGGGAGCCAAGGCAAAAAAATACACTCGAGAAGTTGGCTAGGTTCAAAAATGGTGTTACTGCTTTGGTCTATTACTCGATAATAAGAAATTTTAAGCGAAAGCAGAAAGTTATTTTCGTTCACAAGCCGAAAATTTATATTTCTTAGTGAAAAATATAAAAAACTAAAACTTTTAAAAGTAATCGAGACCTTTTGGGGTTGTGATCTTATTACCTTCAAGCATAATGCTAAATGATAAAAGTGCCTAATTCAAATTACTTCTTGGCTAAATGACAAACGGTAAAAACGCTCGAGGATAGTATGCCTAATTAGAAGGCACGCTGCGCCGATGGCGCATCGTGCCTCTACTCGCGTTTTGACTTTTTTTAAGGGGTTTCTTCCCAGTTTAGGCGTTTTTACCCTTTGCGCACGTTTTGGCCCTTTTCGGTCTTTTTGGCCTGATCTGAGCGTTTTGGCCCTTTTTTGGGCATTTTGCTCCAGTTCAAGCGTTTTGACCCTTTTCGAGTATTTTGGATTAACTTGTGCATTTTCACTCCTCTTCGGGCATTTTGGAGCTTTTCGGGCATTTTGAACCAGTTTGTGCGTTTTGAACTTTTTCAGGCATTTCGGCAATTTTTGTGCATTTTGACCCTGTTTGGCCATTTGGGCTCTTTTAGGGCGACCCATCTCGGGGATTTTCAGACCTTATGGGCATCTTTGGGATTCGAACGTGTGACACTCAAATATGCCTTGGTCCCCCTGTGTTTTTTTCGAAAAGCCACTTTTTTGACTGATTTTTGACCAAAATTTTTTTGGTTTATGCAATTTTTTAAGGCGTTTTTTCCCAGTTTAATAATCCAGTTTGGGTGTTTTCGCCCTTTTCGGGCACTTTGACCTAATAAGAGCCTATTGGCCCTTTCCGCGCATATTGGCCCTTTTCGGGCATTTTGCGCCAGTTTGTTATTACCAGCCACCACCAGGATTCGAACTTGTGACACTAAAAAAATGCCTTGGTCCCCCTGTGGTGAAAATTTTTCTGACCAAAATTTTTTTTTATAAGCAAACCTGTGATTCTAACACCGGATTCGTGCTCAGCATGGCCGATTTACTATAAAAACTACTCTTAAAACCAGTACTTTCAATCAAATTTTTGAATTCCTCTCGAGACCACAAAAAATATTATTTTAAATTTCAAATTTTTCGAATTTTTCGGTTTTCAATACCCTCACCAAAAACAAAATCGCCCCACGAGGAATTATTATTTTCGAGCAAACTTTTATTTATTCGACGCGCCACATTCCAGCACACAAAAGCTTCTGACATTACATGAATTTTTTTTGCACGAAAATTTTTTTTTCCGAGTTGAGGAATTTTCCAAAATTTTTTTGACCAGAATTTTTTTTTTCACGACGCGAACCCCAAAATTTTATAGTATATTCCTGGAGCCAAAACGCGGTTTTCTATTAAAGGACACCAAATTTGAGAATAAATGTTCGCAAAAAGTGGGCTAAAAAGTGAGTTTTTCACACAAGGTCAAGCAGCGTCATAGTAAAGGTGGAAGAAGATGGTAAAAATGCCCCATGGAATTTTTCCAAATGGGAAAAAAGTCCAAAGAATCTTGCAACATCTTGCCGAACGGTTTTCATTAAAGCCAGACATCTTCAGAGCATCTGGTTTAAATTTTGGGTTTCTATCCATTTTACCTATTTGGAAAAATTCCATCGGGCATTTTTACCGTTGGGCATTTTGTCATTGGTCCTTTTTACCATTGGACATTTTGTCATCAGTCCTTTTTACCATTGGGAATTTTCACCATTTGGAATTGTGCTAAACGGAATTTTGCTTTAGTCATTCTTGCCATTTAGCATTTCACCAAATGGTAATTAGATATCACCCATTTTCGGTCCATCCTATATACAGCACTGATTCAAGGTTTCACTACCCGGTTCACAAATTTACTTTTAAACTTACCTTTATTAAAGCCAGTATAAAATTTTGTGCATTTATAACGCTAAGATGAACCATTTGGCTAGCTGATTGAGCACCACTCAATAAAAAATCTACCAATAGTTTGTATTGTCGAGAAGGAGTATCGCCCAGAAACATAAACGGATCAATTCTAAGCAAAATAGATTCTGACTTGATATAACTTTTAATCCAGTCCAGACAATAGTCGTAGCTTGCTACGCTTTCTAGAGCAAAATATTCACAATGGACTTTCGGTTGAATATCAGGAGCAAAAGTACATGTCATAGCAGTTATACATAGGTTGATATTGAAGGCAGGCATTTTGATGTTGTCGTAATACACAAAGGGATGGCTAAGCATGCGAAAAAAGTATAGAATGCCTGGCAAATTTGTCTTTGATAGCCGTCTTTGACACTTTATGGAATAATTTGTACAGCAGTAATTACCAGGTTTAGCATCAAAAATACTCTTAATATCTAAAGCTATTAAATTTTATGTATTGGGTTATTTATGG
The DNA here is from genome assembly GCA_004194705.1 of Ditylenchus dipsaci. NCBI lineage: Eukaryota > Metazoa > Nematoda > Chromadorea > Rhabditida > Anguinidae > Ditylenchus > Ditylenchus dipsaci. The sequence goes on from SADC01001006.1 coordinate 110,405, forward strand.
GCTGTTTAAAAACTCTTTTACATTTAACCAAACTGTATAAATCAGTTTTAAAACCATTTTAAGGTATTTTTGAATTACGGACGACCTTTTTCCTAAAAAAACTTGACCAACATTATTACTTTTATGTCTATGGGGACCGAGGTAAAAAACCTTGAAAATTTATGCGTCCAAAGTCCTTTTCGAGCGATTTATGTTTCAGTTATGCTCCCTATAAGCCAATTGCCTCATCCAGAAGGCTTGAAAGTTTAGCTTGAAGTCACATGTATCTGAGACACGAATCCAAGCAAGATTTTTGAACACACATGCATTTGAAGACCTTTTTCGACTCACGGCAGCGACGCGGTAAAATAATATATCTAACCAGTTACCATGTTCCCCAAGACCAAAAGTCAAATTTTTAGAATGAAAATTTTTTAAGAAAAAAGGTCGTTCACGCCATAAAAACATGTTTTTACGCGGTTAGAACCTTGAAACATCAAAAAGTTGTTGAAAGTTGATTTTGAGGCAGTCCAACATTGATTCAATTTTTTCAATATTGATCAATATTGAGTGGTCTATAAAAACCGGCGGCTTAGTCGATTTGTAAAATAATGAAAAACTACAATACTTTGAGAGCAATTCATACAAAGCTTGTCTTACCATTGAAATTTCGGTTAGTTACCAGTGATAGTTGCACATACTCTGGATTGAATTGAATCAATTGCTGGCCAATGAATTTGTCAAAAAAAGACAAATACGCCTTTTCTTTTGAATGTATACTCAGTTTTTGAAAAGGGTTGAGCAGTCTATCGTTTACAATTACTTCTAACTTTTCTGCTGGATACTCATCCACTCTAAGTCGTTTCTATAAGCATATCGAGAAATTTAAACTACTAATACCGTATTTTCTCTAATAGAAGCCGCGGGGCTTCTATTTTTCAATCACCCAGAAATCAGAAATTTTTAGGTCGATCTTAAAATTTTCGGGTGCTCATCCAAAATCCAGAAAACGTAATCAGTAGAGCTCGTGGTAGTAAAGAAAATGCAATCAACAGCTTTGAAAAATATTGACTGTGCTCTGAGATACAGACCTTCAAAGTCTAGGGGGAGGGGCTTCTATTAGAGAAAATACGATACGGTTGCCGCTCGATTTACAGACACCCCAAAAAGTTTGTTCCCATCTATGGTCCGACACTCTGTTTAGCTCTATTTTTAAAATATTTTGACCGTTTTCTTTTGACAATCGGATCGCAAATATTGTAAGGATTCCGGTTTTGCCTATCGTTTTTCAGAATCATGAAATTTTTCTCTACAAAAAATCCAAATCTCGATTTAACGACACCCTTCTACCCAAAATGATGTCGTTGAATCAAGGTTTCGCTTTTTTGAAGAGAAAAATTTCATGATTCTGAAAATTGATCGGCAAAATTGGAATCTTTTCCGATATTTGCGACCAGACTGTCAAAAGAAAACGGTCAAAAGCTTTCGAAAATCGAGCTAAAAAAGTGTCGGAGCCTAGGCAGCAACGAATTTTTTGGGGTGTCGGTAAATTGAGCGGCAACTGTAATTCAAAATGTCGTGAAAGTCGCTCTAATATACAAAATAACCTACAATTGTTGCACGACTAACACGAACTTTAGGCCACTTACTATAAAATGATCGACCGATAGTGCAGTGTCTCTTAGAAATAAGGCAAACATTCAACAATTCTTCATAACTTAAAAATTTCAAGGTGTCCAAGAGAATATCGCTTGACATTCTTGGTTTCAACAAATCTTTTTTCTTGTGGTTAAATCGAAAATTTAGACATGAAACCGTATTTCTAAAATTTTAAAACTATTTTACTCATCTTAAAAAAACATAAATATTGAGATAAAGTTACAATTTTTTGCAAATTTACAAATTCAAATAATACTTTGAGTATTATTTTATAATTTGAAAGGTAATTTTTGAAAAGCTCCATGAATTGAAACTTTGATGTAAAAGATCGTTAGGAAAACAGAATATCACCACTAGTCACAAACTGGTGAATATCTTTTGGCTTTTTGTAACGAATTTTTCAAGCATATTCTGCCTATTTTTTTCAGGCAAATAACTGAATCTCACACCGGATTCGGGCTCACCATAGTCGCTTTGCTTAGAATACACTCATCTGCTTTGATAAATCTTTTGAAAAATCCATCTTGCCTGCCATCCTAGCAATGATCTTATCCGAGAGTTTTTTTGATTAATAATTTTTTTGCGGGGTCATTTTGGGAACGGGCGCGGAAAAACGGCGAGAGCGGGAGGTGGCCAATTTTTTTTTTGCGGGAAGAAGGGTCTGTTCTCTTTTCGACCGTTTTCTTTTAACAGTCTGGTTTCAAATATCGCAAGGATTCCGATTTTGCCGATTGTTTTTTAGAATCATGAAATTTCTGTCTCCAAAAAAGCGAAATCTATATAAACATTTTTGATACAAGGGTGTCGTTAAATCGAGATTTTGCTTTTTTGGAAAGAAAAATTTCATTATTCTGAAAAACGATCGGCAAAATCGGAATCCTTGCGATAATCTGTTAAAAGAGAATAGTCAAAAGTTTTCGAAAATCGAGGTAAAAAAAGTGTCGGACCCTAGGCGGGAACGAACTTTTTGGGTGTCATTAAATCGAGCGGCAACTGTACCTGAAAAACTAACATCTGTAAAAGGAACATCACAATAACGAAAGTTTGACCAGCTTTTCCTGGCTGCCTGGCCCACTTTTTGCAGACTATCTATATTAGCAGTCGATCTATGGCAGGTGACCACTTAAACATTTCAATCTGAATTCAAAATATAAGCATTTGATAGTGATAAGGTTTGTAAATAGGGTTGACGGCTCGGCGCGCCAATTTCGGCTTTTCAAGCCGAAAACCCGAAAATTTTCGGTTTTCAGCTCGGTTCGGCGCGCCGAAAATTTCGGTTTTCGGCTTTTGGCTCGGTTCGACGCGCTGAAAATTCCGGTTTTTGATATTTTGTTCGATGAGCCGACAAATAACTTATTTGACAGAATTTCTGTCACAAAACTTTTGTGATCTTACCTCATCTGAAATAAGTTATATCATATTACTTTAGTCATGCCTAGCAAAATGTGGAAGTTCTTTAAGAAGGCCGGAGATAAAGCGATTTGCGATTGTAGAGATGGACTAAAACTTGGTAAAAGTGCTTCTACATCTCAACTAGCTGGTCATCTTAATTCGGCGAGGCACAAAAAACTTATGCGGAATAAGGAAATCAAACAAAGTGAACCAAAGAGAGCCAAGGTGGAATCAATAGCTAATATCTTCTCTCCGAATTATTCAAAACAGAAAAGTCAAGAGTTGATAAGTGATCTAACAGACTACATAGTGGATAGCAACTTACCTTTCTCCACCGCCGAATCTCCCTATCTGCGTCGCCTCATCAGAAACAATTATGGACAAGCTAAGGTTGGTAGTTTACATAGGCCTAACATAAGTTTTGTAGTTATGGTTTATGCGAATTCAGTTTCCATCTCGATACGATGTCAGTTCCGAAATACCCCTCGAGGCAAACAAATTTATTGAAAATCTACGCACTTTTGTCCGAGGCCAAAAACTTTGGCTAACCTTAGATGAATTATCACACACGGAGCACTCACTTCTTTGGTAATTTTTCTCCCTCTGTCGTTCATTCATCATTTATTCTAGTATCACCGATTCTTACTTGACAGAAGCGTTTCAATTTCAATCGAAAATTTTGGCAGTGGAATTGCTTCTAGAAAAGCATGCAGGGGAAAACATAACGGAGAAAATCAATTCCATGTTAGGAACGCTGCAAGTGGCAAAAACAGACATTATAGCCGCGACTAGAGATGGTGCCCCGAATTTGGCTGGACAAAAAAAGGCGGATGCTATAAGGCTAACATCGAGAGGTAATAAGCAAATATTTGTAATACAGCTCTGATTTTCCACTGTAACTCTTTTAGTTTCCATTGTTTTTGCCACATGCTGCACCTGGTTATATGGGATGGCATCAATGGCACTTCAAATGTATCATCAGTTGTTGAAAAGGAAAAAAAAGTTGGTATCGGCTTCCATCGCTCACCAACGGCTTCAGCGGCTTTTCGAGATTCCAAGGATTGGGATCAATTAATTTGACGCTGGTATACTTATGGTATTCGGGGACGCTAAGTTTTACCACAAATTTTGCAGCAAATCAAAACAAGGTAGAACTCTACCTTGGCGATGCTGTCTTCCCTCTTACGTCAAAAATCCCATATGCTACGATACGCTGAGAAGTTTTCAGCTTGCACGGTAGCCAAACAGATTAAGAACATGTCGGAAAATGACTTTGAGCAAATCAAGGATATCGCACAGGTTCTTCATCCCTTCCTAGATTGCACGAAGATGGTAAGAACATCGTCTTATAGTTTGCGCTGAGGTAATTGTTCAGCAATCAATTATTGTTTCAGGCATCATTTCACAATGCTCCATTATCATGCTACCCGTTTTTTGTCCGAAAGCTGTCCGAACATCTCGAAAACTTATATGGTGAGTTCGCAGTGAAATTGAATGAGAGCTTGGAATCCAGAGCGAGAGAGCTTCTTAACCAGTCGGAGGTAGTACTCGCAGGCTTTCTGGACCCTCATCTATGCTGCAAGTAAAAAACTTTTCAAGACTTATGCAAAACGTAAACACACTAAGTTTTGTTTATATTAACCGTTATGCTGACTTACAAATGGGAATATACAAAGGAAAAAATCGTCAGACTTTTGCGCCGTAATGAACCTAAGACGGCCGCTTCAGTTAAACGATTGCCAGTGCATGAACACATGAATGATCTCTGGGGTGAAAGCGATAGTGAATGTGTGCAAAATGTTGTTGAGGGAGATGATGCAGTCATGGTAGGTCTTTTGTTAATCAGTCTGCTTGCTTCAATTTCGTTTTTAATTAAACGAGGAAGTCAACCGATAATTGAGCGAAACAAAACTTCCATTGCCGAGACCTGATATGCCTGGGCATGATCAAGTGTATTAATGGTGAGAGAAACATCGTTTCCGTTTTCCACGTCTTGCAGTGCTTGCTCGTACATACCTCTCCATTTCTCTCTCAAGTGTGGCATCGGAAAGATGTTTCTCCAAAGCCAGCCTTCTTTTCGCCAACTCACTTAGGTCTCGTCTGGGTAAACAGACAGCGGCCAATTTGATCATTGTCAAAGCAGAATTAGCTGATGAAATTTTGAAAAAGGCTAGCGAAAGCAAGGAAGAGAAGCCACCAGGAATCATTAAAATGCTGTTAGAAATTGAGATTTATTTTCTTCAATAAACCTACCTATGCTTACTTATTGGTCTATCTCGCCTGAAAATCCGATCTCATCCCGGATCGGCGCGCCGAAAATTTCGGTTTTCGGTTCGGCGCGCTGAAAATTTTTGGCTCGAATCGGCTTGTCGGCTCGGCGCGCCGAAATTTCCGGGGCGCCGTCTACTCTATTTGTAAATACACCAAGACGTCTTCGTAGTGATGAAAAGGTTTTCTGTCAAAAGAGTTGTTTGAAATAACTTTTCGACTTCTTTCGGGAATAGTGTTAGGATCTTTTTTATGTTGAAAATTTTCAGTAAAAAAAATTTTTGGTGCAGTTTTTTTCTGTTCTGTCGAATGGTGTTGTTTGTTTTCTTTTAAAATGCATGTGGAACAAGTTTGACGGCTTTTCCTGAAAATGTCAAATTTTGATAGTTTGAAGTTCTTCATACTTTAGTGTGAATATGTTTTTTCTGGCGATGACTATTTATCGATCGACCACACATTTGAAAGCTGAGATTATGGGCTTTTTAATGAATTTTTGAAATCTGAATGTTATATTTCCAATCAAAAGATTAGGCTGTCTGAATGTTGACAATGTCAAGTTTCCAGCATTTTTTGAAAAAGGGTGTTAGAAGGCTCTAAAGTACCCCATTAGAAAAACGGATTGCGTCATTGTGTTCAGCATGAAAAACTGGTTCTTTCGAAACATTTACTACAATCAGGGCGCGGAGTGTTAAATCGAGTTTTAAGTATACCAATAATTGCCGCCCCCTGCTGTATCATAGCTTAAACGAAAGCTCATAATCTCGGCTACATTTCTGTATATGAAACGTGTAACTTGTCGAAAAAATTCAGAAAAAATCAATCAGAGCAGTCAAAGAAAACCCTTGAAACCATCGATTATCAGAGCTTTAGCCTATTTTTTAGCATACTAATAAGCTACACTATGTGTGAAACTCTGCGTTGATGGTCTTGTCGGATAGTCAAGAGCCAAGAAAATTTGTCTTTTATTGACTTTATTACCATGTTTTAAATTTAAAAGAGGCCCTAAATGCACTTTATAATCAAGCGTACTTCTCGAGATTATGTCTAAGGTGAGTGACTACGCGCATCTTTGACTCTCAAGTGCACAAGCCCCCAAGTCGACACGTTCCCAAATGTCTAAGCGCCCGAGCCCTCAAGCCTGTATTTCGACCAATTACATATGGCTCAAAATCTAGACCTGAAGGCAACAACTTATTGCTGTTTTGACAATTTTCTTTAAGCGTTCTACATAAAGCTCTCTGCCTAGTTTTTAAAATTACCACAATGTCAATAATATCAGTTTTAGCACGAAAACTTGGACAATTGCTCATTCTAACCATAATTTACATAGTTAAACGCTTTTATGCCAATCTGCAAATTGAGATATCGGTTAATTTTTTTACAAAAATCTTTGTCCTGAAAATGTTTGTCTTAAAAAACTTAATTGGCGATCCTGTTTCTCTAAAAAAATATCTCTTATCAATAAAACACAACAAAAACAGAAAAAAGGGTTCATTGAGACTGATTTTGGGCACGTGGACTGATATTGTTGATGACACCTTCCATTAGCTTGTCAATAATTTTGCCATTCTGATCATACAAATCAAAATGATAATAAATTTTAATTGGCTGGCAAAAATCATCAATACTGCCCTGGGAAATTAAATGCCGTAAGGTTATTGAAGTCAAGCTGACAAGCTTTTTTTGTCTTTTTGTGAGTTTTCGGGCAAAAAAAATTTAGTCCTTCTTTCTATCAAAAAGCTAAAAAATGTTTTTTCGACCAAATGTTACAAGAAAGTGAATAATCAATCAGCTTGGGGCCAAGCGAATTTTGCGCCACACAATTTTTCCATCCGTTTGATTCTTTTGTCTAGGAAAGTAATAGGAAAGAAATTCTGATAGTCAGTGGTGATAGCTGTCGAATGGTATCGAATAGCTATCGAATATAGTATGAAGTTTTTCGATAGCTCATGGACACTATGTAAGGCTCCCTTTTGAGGTTAAAATATCAAACCATTTACACGGATCAGAGAATGATACGTTACTAATCCGATTAACGAAATGTTGCCTCACAAATTCGGTATTTCATTAAATCGAGAGAATCTGATGTGCTTAGAACCAGAACAAAGACTGCTGAGGGAATAGAGGTTTTTGAAGAAAAATCAATTTCTTTAAAAAATGACCAAAATCCAAGTTATTTTAATCTTTTCCGATTTCGCTCATTTTTTTCAATTAATTGAACTTTTCAAAATGCCATATCTCAGGATCCAGATTTTCAGAATTTTTATTCTTGTAGCTCTTGAACTGCGCTACAATATGGTGATAAGATGTTGCTTCAATAAAACGTTAGACCAGCTCAAGTGTTGGAAATGCTCGTCAACTTCTTAAAATGACCTCATAAGTGTTCGGAGCAAAATGCTGAGTTATCAAAATCACACAGGCAAGTATTATACAGCAATCGAAAGAAAAGGGAAAATAGAGCAACCCTAAATATTTGGATTTGTTTTGTTCAACAAATTTTGTTTTTAAAAATGCCTAAAGTTTGCTAACGAACTTTTCAGACACACGGTAAGTTAATAATTGATCAAAACCATTTTCCGAATAGTCGAATAATACCATTTAGGTAAGTATCACGATGATGAAATAAACTGAAAAGCTTTTATTAAAACAGTCTGTTTAAATTACAGGGTGGTCTTTTATAATCTCCCTAGTTTGTTTTCGCCATAACTTTTTAAATTCGTCTTTTTTTTCGGCGAGATCTTCTTTTTGTTCGAAAGAGCTGCTCTGCGCCGAGCGATTGGTACCAAACATGCTTATAACACTTTATTCAAAACACCAAACAAATAACCAAAACAAATTAACAACAATTTCAACATCCAGCGTAGCGGAAACGTCTCATCCAGCCAGTTTCGAACAGCGACAGCCCAATGCGGAGGTGCACCATCTTGCATGAAGACGAGATTTTCGAAGTTTGGCCAATCTTAAAGGAAATTTGAAGAAAATCGAAAAAAAATTGGTTACCTTGCACTGCTTGAAGGAATATATTCTGTAACATCCACAGGTCGTTGCTGAGGCGAAAAAGACATCTAAAAAGACACATTTTTAAGCAAGCCGTAGCTGATCAACAGAATCATGACAAAAATAAAAATTTGGTACCAATCGCTCGGCGCAGAGCAGCTCTTTCGAATAAAAAAAGATCTCGCCGAAAAACCACGAACTCAAAAAGTTATGGCGAAAACAAACTAGGGAGATTATAAAAGACCACCCTGTATTATCTGATTAAGTGGAATATTAACCTAAAACTGTGATAAAAATTGAATTCACACAAGGTGTAGTCAAAAAATGACCTTTAACACTCCCGAGGCCGATTGCAGGTTGGTATATTGCCGTGGAGAATTCGACGGAGAACACGGCTGTTGTTTTTTCTCCAGAAAAAGGGACTCTGAAGGTCAATACACCATGTTGAAAACAGAGCATATTTCAGACCATCATAAATTGATGTTTTTAGTTTGTTTTGCATTTATCTGCAATATATAGCGAAAACTTATTTTCATGTTATGCGTCAAAATGGCCGCCCGAATCTCCTCTTTAAAAAAGTGTAGACTTCATTATTTATTGATACAAAATGTGAAATTTTTGATAAAAAAAACGATTATGTCATTTTTTCAAAAGCGGTGTTTGTATTTAAGTTTGCAAAATTAAGTAAGCTACAGCCTTCTTTTCAGTGAACAGTTCATACCATTCGACAGAGAAGGAAAAACCGCACCAGAACATAGTTTCATTTGCAATAATAAAAGGTCTTGAGAGTGTCAAGCGACAGCCGCAAAGAAAGTCAAATAATTAATTAAATAAAAGTTTTGACAGAAATTTTTTTTCACTTTAAAAACCTGGAATTCTGACACTGAATTCGTGTTCAGCACAGTGTTTCCGAAACTCAAGGTCAAGGTTAACCTTGAGTTTAGTAAACTCAAGGTCGTTTTTCTCGATTTTTGTAGGAAAAATGGGCCTGAATTTTTTCCCTATCCGCTAAAGTCAAGATTTTGCGCTGAACAAAACGTACTTTTCCGAATTTCGAAATCTTTTTTTTAATGATATATAGCCATTTTTAGGCCGAAAATCACCTTGAGTTTAGCAGAGTCAAAGTCAAGGTAAATTCAAGGTGATTTTCGGCCTAAAAATGGCTATACCTCATTTTAAAAAAAAGATTTCGAAATTCTGAAAAATACGTTTTGTTCAACGCAAAATCTTGACTTTAGGGGATAGGGGAAAAAATTCAGACCTATTTTCCCTACAAAAAATCGAGAAAAACGACCTTGAGTGTACTAAACTCAAGGTTCACCTTGAGTTCGACCTTGACCTTGAGCTTGAGTTTTGAAAACACTGGTTCAGCATGGTGTATTTGCTTGAAAAACTGTTATCTCTGTTCATAACTCACTGTCAAATTTCGAATTCTGCTCGAGACAAGAAACATTTGATTAACACTGTCATGCCCGAGTGTACCAAGTGAGGCTTCTGGTGCAGAATTTCACGGAGAACACGATAAGAAAAAGAACGAGGTCAAAAGGCTTCCTTTTTGACACTTTTCATGTGTTTGAAGGTAGCTAATTTTCGACCATCTGCACATACCTAATATTTAGGGTATTTATAGGTGGTACTTGCTCAAATTTATGTATCACCTGGGCGTGTAATATCTCAAAATGTAGCATAGGATCAGGGCTTTCTATTGCTCACAAAAGTTTAGCAAGAATAGAGAAGTTTGCAAAATAAATATTAAGTAATCCACTTAGGTTCAGGATCTGGAAATTCTCTGTTTCAGAACTAAAATAGCTCTAACTTTCCGCACAGTCTTTTTTCAAGCAAAAACTCGAGCACATCTTGTTGCTCGAATGCAGAGCTACAAAATGAGCTTAAATTTGCCACAAGTAAAACATAAAATACACGTCCCTTCAGTTAAAGACAAATTTTTATAGATGTTTTTTTTATCAAAATATCTGGCAAACATTGCTAATGACAGTCACAACAATGCTTCGGATTCTGAATTGAACGGTGATCCTTGCAAGCTGGTTTTGACAGACAGAGCAGTGAAAGCGACTATTCTTAGGGCACTTGTAGCAGCGGGCATTGGTCTTAGACGAAGGTGTAGTTCTTGTACGCATTGGTGTGAACGTAGCAGTTGCCAGAGGAACTTCTTGAACAGTCTGATTTTCTTGGACGTTGCATTTGGAACATAGAACAAGCGCAGTTGCATGTTCTCCGCAAACTGACTTTTCACATTTACTGCAGCTCATGATGTTCTTTCCTCTTCCTGATTTGTGGCATACATAGCAATGATTCACTTGAGCAGCAGATTCTTGTCCGGCTGCTTTATTTAGAAGGCTAAACTTTTTTGAACTTTACCAAATGTAAACGTGACTGGGAAGCCAACCTTTTATATGTTTGATCTATTTGTTGAAAGCCCTCGTTCATCCAGTGTTCCACAGAAGACCTTCGTTCTTTTTGCTCTCTCATCAACTGGTCGGCAAGTTGAAGAATAAAGCGCCTCCTTGTTACCCCTCCATCAAAAAGAACGTATCCGTCGAGAGCAGCAGCATCGCTTAAGTGCATAAAGAGACGAAGGGGCCAACGACGGACTTTTGGACTGTAAGCATAGCGACCACACATTTCATCAAAGATATCAACGCCAAACTTGTTTGAATTGTAGTCAGTAATCATTTTGGGTTTCCCGCTTGGATGAATATCATTTTGATGGTGTTTTGTTGAATACAGTAATACCCGCTTGGAACTTCGCGCTTGAAATATCAACAAAGTCTCTTGCTTTCGAAATACAAACTTGCATTTTCCGACCTGAAATATTTTTTTGAAGCGTTCTACAAGCCAAGGTCATACCTCAGTGGCCTTATTGACAAAATCTTCTGGATTACCGGTGCGATTTTTTCGGATTGTCCCTAACAGTGAAGTCTTTTCATCCCACAGCTTTTGGCCAAGTTGAGCAGAAGTAAAGAAGTTGTCGGTAACTAGAGTTCGACCCTGGGACAAAAATTCTCGAGACAAGTTAAGAACGATCTAAAATAGGACAAATTATTTTATATAAAGCAATTCAACGCAGAATAGATAAAAAAATACTTGACGAAGGTGGACAAATTTGTCGACATAAGAGCCTTCGGAATTCTTCAGCCGCTTCATCCTATCGTCAAAATGGATACATTTCATCAAGAATTGGTATCGGTTGCGAGAGAATGAAAGATGCGCATCTAGGTTTGTACGAATACAGAATTCGTTCTGAAATACAAAAGCTGACTCACCCAGCGATGAAGAGTAAGTTGTCGAAAAGATTTCATGGACATTCGAGATGTGAAATCCTGTAATTCCAAGCTTCAGCCAGAGTCCAACTAATGCTTTTATCTCAGCATCATCTGTTTCATAAGCAAATGGGGTACAGTTCTTTTGTTTCTCTTTATTGTTCCAATGCAACGAGTGATAGACAAATTGGTATTATCCACAACGCTAAAAACATTACAAAAGCCGTATAAAAAGTTATGAAAAAAAACTAACAGTTTGATCAAATCTGGCGAAAAGATGGCCAAAAAGGCTGCTTGTTCTGACCCATATGGAAGCTTGGAGCCAGTTTCTGATTGAAAACTCGTTGTTCCTTGCACTTCTTGAGGATGCTCCTTCTTCCACAGATTCGAATAATCGGTCTTGAAGCATTCGGCAACACAATTTTGGTGAAGAAAGAAGTCGTCGTCTTTTTCATATTCATCTTCAGGCTCCACTTGTTCTTCTTCATAATCGCTGTCGGATAGGCTTTCTTCGGAGAATTCATCAAGCGCATTACGGTCAGCAAGTCGATAAGCCATTTTCGAATCAATTTTTAGCAATCTGCAATTTGAAAAGGCTATAATGAAAAGGTACCAAGAAAACAAATGGTTGCATGCTTATCTTATCAGTGTGTACAATAATCAAGATAAAAGATCATGTGGTTTGCAATTCAGTTCTTTCATGCAAGTTTAGGCTCATTTTGTAGCTCTGCATTCGAGCAACAAGATGTGCTTGAGTTTTTGCTTGAAAAAAGACTGTGCGGAAAGTTAGAGCTATTTTAGTTCTGAAACAGAGAATTTCCAGATCCTGAACCTAAGTGGATTACTTAATATTTATTTTGCAAACTTCTCTATTCTTGCTAAACTTTTGTGAGCAATAGAAAGCCCTGATCCTATGCTACATTTTGAGATATTACATGCCCAGGTGATACATAAATTTGAGCAAGTACCACCTATAAATACCCTAAATATTAGGTATGTGCAGATGGTCGAAAATTAGCTACCTTCAAACACATGAAAAGTGTCAAAAAGGAAGCCTTTTGACCTCGTTCTTTTTCTTATCGTGTTCTCCGTGAAATTCTGCACCAGAAGCCTCACTTGGTACACTCGGGCATGACAGTGTTAAATAATCAACGTTCGAATGAATGGTATTCGCTACTAGGGTCAAAAGTTCAAAATTAAAATTGTTTACACTTTTCCGATTTTTTTTGGCTATATTGTATACTGCAATAGAGCTACATTTTTTCGACTACTGACTTGATTGCAGGCATGCCAACGGGGATAGGGGATAGGGAAAAAAAATTCAGACCCATTTTTCATACAAAAAATCGAGAAAAACGACCTTGAGTTTACTAAACTCAAGGTTAATCATGAGTTTGACCTTGAGATTGAGTTTCGGAAACACTGGTTCAGCATGATCGATTTCCTTATTAAATTGCTCTTAAAGCTTTACATGCACTTTCAAATTTTGAATTCCGCTCAAGACAATAATTATTTCAACAAATGTGAATTTTTCGTTTAAATATTTGTTGTCTTAAGCGGAATTCCAAATTTGAAAGTCCATTAAAAGCTTTAAGAGCAATTTAATGAGGAAATTGATCATGCTGAACAGGAAAGGTCTAAAATTACAGAAGATCGCTCTTGAAACCTAAAATTTCATTGATTTGAGATATGTGCAAGTTGAAAATATGCGTCTGTTTTGACTGACTACGACCAGCCTTCTCTTGTGTAACTGTCTAATGCATTGATTGAAAAAGTCATGATATGCTTTAAAAACCTTTTTAAAACTTTTACTAACAATAACTCGATAAACTCCATATTGACAATTACATTTAATAAACGTATAACCAAAAATTACCACCAGATTTATATACAAATAAGCGAATTTTCAATAGCAGTTAGGATAAAGCAAATTTGTGATTTACGAATTCTTCATTAACGAAACAGTAATTAATTCGAGTTGTCAACAACAATGATAATAATAACAAAAATGATTACACCAATGAGTCTAGTAAAGGCAATGAAATATGCTGCTAGCATGAAAATAGTATTGCCAACCTCAAATATTTGCAGAAGATTGCAATATTATAAAATCTAATCTATATTTTCCATAAATGGCTTTGGATTTAAAAAATGTTAAAAAAAGCTAACAAATGCTTAGAGAATATGAAAAAGACAATAACTGTTTATTAGCAAGGTTTATAAGCGTTCACGTCGGAGCTGTGGAAGATAGGACAAAATATGGATACAGTCTACTCTCCATATAACATCGCTTCTGCGACAGGCGATTGGCGGTGTTATATCGTAGTGGTGTTATATCGAGAGTAGACTGTGCCGGGTTTCAGATATTTTTTTCAGAAAGATGAGTTAGATATTTCGGTTTTTATCGTTTTTTGTAGGATATCAAAAATGACAGACTACCAGGAATCAACAGCCCTGGTTAACGTCTGTTTTATTCGTTTGGATTTTTGCTACATGGACAAGAACCAGAATAAATATGACATGATTTGCGTAGAAATTTAATTTTTCGGTCAAAATAACAAACAAACTTATTTCCCGTTAGCGTAAGCGAAACGTAATAAGCGAAACGTCAACGCTTCAAAGCCACCACTAGTTATTGATGCAGAAGGAAGTTTGTCAAATTCATTCTTTCAATTTTTAAGAAATGTCCTACAAAACAGGAACAAGGACATTTTCAATACACTTTTAAAAAATATTCTTAACACTCCGAAGGCCGAAAAGCATTTTACCTAGTAGAAATCAGAATTTAACGCTGAATATGATGGTGCCGTTCTTTTCCGCTTAAATGATGGGTTAAGTAGGTGTAAAGGGGCCCAGAAGGTAACGAATTTTTGCAACACAAATTTCCCGTAAAAAATTTCCTACTTATGAAACCTTCAATTCTGAGACCGGATTCGTGTTCAGCGTGATCGATTTGCTTATAAAATAGCTTTTGAAATTCTAAAGTCAGTTAAATTTCGATTTCCTCTCAAGACAATAAATATTCAAATTTAAAAATCAAATGTTTATTGTATTGAGAGGAAATTGAAATTTGACTGACTTTGGATTTTCGAAAGCAATTTTATAAGCAAATCGACTACGCTGAACTCGAATGCGTGTCAGAATCAAAGGTTTCAATGGTGGAAAAAAAGTTAAGGGAAATTTATGTAGGGTTTCTAAATCCCTTTACACCTACTTAATCCATAATTGAAGCGCGAAGAACCGGCACCATCATGTTCAGCGTTGAATTCTGAGTCCAACTAGGTGAAAGTGTTTCCCGGCCTTCGGAATCTTAACAAACTTTGTTTTTGAAATACGAAAAACTTTTTAACTTGATGAACAACCATGCAGCCTTATTAGATCGAAAATGTTAAGATTAAAAATTAGATAGACAAAGCATGCGGTTTCATTCTGCTACAGCCTTCACAAATCCACTCTAACCTAGTGTCTTTGTAGAACTCAGTGTAGGCTTCGTTCATCATCTTGGCACATTCCTGAACCAATCGATTTTAGATTTCAAAAAATTTAAGATTAAATCTGGTCAAACTTACAAAGTGAAAAACCATTCCACATCCTTGTCCTATAGCTGTACATCTAATTCCCCTGTTCATCGGCTAAAACGCATTTGATTTACTTGAAATATTTGCGTATTAATATTTTCGGGTATAATCAGATTGACGCTTGTCCTACACCCTCGTTATCAACCTGTTAATTGAATGTCCAGAAAAAACATATTCAATTAAAAAAGTATAGTTGGCTGCAAGATGGGCCCTATTCCACAACGGGAGGGTGGGGTGGTGGGCGAGTGTGTTTGTCTAGGTCCTCCATGCTGTTTTATTGTGATTTTTAAGCTTAGACGGACTTAAAAATGAACCTAACTTATATTTGACTCCGTCCTAAAATACACTGCCCTACCCTTGCCTAAGCCTTATTCTAAAAAGTATTAAAAAAGACAAGGGGGACCCAGGTAAAACCATGGACCCTCAAGATGAATAGATGATCGAGACCACAGTGTTTCTTACAAAAAAGTATCAAACCTTTCGAAATACAACTAAAAACTTTTACTTACATTAACTTTGTTTTTGCATCCGAAACAGTCTCCTGCTTCTGGAAGCCTGTGTTCCGGCTTCGTGTTAAACAGCTTGTTCGGCCTTTGCAAAGGAGGTGAGCTTCCTGGCACTAAAAAAAAAGACGCAATGAACATCTTTATAAAATTCTCAAGCTTTTTTCCCAAACCAACCTTTGAATTGAGGAGACGGCGTATTTCCATTTAAAGGCATCCGACCACCCATCTTCTGTGCTGACAATGAAGATGAGCTGTCCGGCTGTGGCATCATGCCTCCTCCGTTCATCATAGAGCATGGTCCACCACCAATCATCATACCATTGCCTCCAAACGGACCATGCATTTGGGCTTGAGCCGCCGCTGCCATCTGAGCTTGGGCCGCAACTGCAGCTGCTTCTTTGCTAGCTCGTTTACTAGCTGCCTTCTCCTTCTTCTTAGCATTAGCGGTTTGCTTAGCTGGCGTAGGGGCTTGATTACTTACAGCTCCAATGCTGGAAGGTCTCTGGTTCTGAGGCATCATCTGACCAGGATGACCAGGCGGCATCAAGTGTGGAGGGTATCCAACAAACCCTGGGCCCATCGGATACTGACCAGGAGAACATTTAGCAGCTGCAGCAGCCGCCATGGCTGCTTGAATAGGCACAGGACCGTTTGGACCCATCACAAAGTTTGAAGGCATCCTCATCATTGGACTCATCTGACTGCGAGCTATGGGCACTGGATAGGGTCTGGGAAATTGTTGTCTATGAGCCCACACATACGGCAACTTAGCTTTTTCCTGCTCCCAAATAGCTTGAGGACATGTTCCAGGCCCTATTGGATACATTTTTTGGCACATGAATTGACGGTACTGTTCGAAGTGAATGTTGGGTGGTATAGGTGGACTCTGATGGCAATAGTCAAAATTGGAGTTGGGCATTTGCCGAGTAGATCCTGGATGGGACACTGGACGACAATTCTCATCTTCTTCAAATGGGTTCCTAATGTTGATGGTCTGGCCGCCGGCGGGAGGGGTGGGTTGAGAGCCAAAGAAGCCAGGATGGGACATTGGATGTGGCATAGTGAACTGGGGAGGGGTGGACTCTTGAGAAGTGGGTTGTGGAAAAAAGGGTTGCTGTTGCTGCATGTGTAGCTGCTGTTGGCTTTCTGGGTGAAACTGAGGAGGCAGTTGAGGCGAACAAAACTGTTGATTAGGATTATGCAGCTGCATGGGTTTTAGAGGCGAGGGCAGGTTGAAGTGCTGTTGCTGTTGTTGTGGCTGCTGTTGGGAAGGAGGGTAGCTACTACCACTGGTAGAGGCTTGTGAGTGCAGATTTAGCCCGAAGTCGTCTTCAAGCAAGGAGTGAGGAGGTTGACCACTAGCACCGATAGGAACGGTGGGTTGGTTATTGTTGGTGGGATTGGAAGGATTGGTATTGCCTGTTTGGGAGGAATCAGAAGCTGTGGAGCCTTCGGTCGGCGAGACCCCTCCGAAATAGGGGAAGCCTGTGTTGTTTCCACCAGCAGAGGCGCCAATGGTCGAGGATTGTTGAGCTTGGGAGGGGCTTGATTCGGGGAAAAGTGGCCAGCACCATTGGTATTTGGGGATGATAGGTTGCTCAAGGAGTGCTGAACATACAGATTATTATAAAAATTATTAAGTTTATTCAAAGTGTTTCAAATTCAAATTTCTCCAAAGTGAATATACTTACTGGAGACTGATTTTCATGCTTGAGGATCAGATCTGTTGGTGGCATAGCAGAGATCAGAGATGACATCTTGGTTAGGAGCAGGCGGCCTTAGCAGCCCAATGAAGCGTTGTCTCAAATAAACAGAGACAACTTTGAAAAATATCGGATTTAGCGAATCTTTTATTTAATTAATATTTATTAAAAAAAATTAGATTAAAGGTTAAAAGCGTAGAATAAATGCAGTCTCACGACTTTTACCTAAATAAAAGTCATAAATCAATAATTTTTTTTTATAAAATCAGACGCACTCAAAAATTATAAGACAGACAAAAGCATATTTAAAGCTGTGTAAATAAATAAATTTAATAAGATATTTTTTCGACTTCTCAAAGATAAAACTACTTGAACAGCAACAAGAAAAAAACCTTGCCTAAACTATATATTATTTTTAAGAAAGTACGAGTAAATACATTAGTAAGCTCATTTTTCTCAGCGTTTCCAATTTATATTTAATTTTTTCATCATTGATTGTTGGCAAGTAAAATCTATAAGAATCTATGATTATTTTTCAAGAATAATCTATTGAGACCAGGACTTCGGACTTAAATTTAAAAAAAAAAGGAAATTTAAAAAAAAATTTTGGTCACTTTTTGTCAGAAAGTGCCATTTCATCCAGTACCGAAAATCAAGAATTTGGCTCAAACTCTCAAAAATTATGAAAATTTGGGGTCTTAAATTAAGAAAAAATATTTAAAAAACGTTTCGGAGCCCTGATAAAGACCTTACTGATAAAATTTAGACATTTTTAAAAACATAGATAAAAAACAACAAAAAAAGTTTTTTGTCATTTAAACCCAGGGTTTTCATCGAGAATGAAGTGAAGATTTGAAAAAGGGACAAACCATAACTTTTATTTCACAAGAAGGGGAGCTCGACTAGTCGATAGTTCAAAATTTTGAAACAGTTCTAGATGCAAACAGAAAATAATTCGAAAAACAATTTGTTGAATATTTTCGGATGGGAAAGTGTTCTCTGCCGATTGAAATTTCGTAAGATCATGGTATTTAAACAAAAGCGTTTTTACACTTTTCAAATTCTCACTCAATTTTCAATGGAAACACTGCTCAAGCCTGTACTTGAACATCAAAACAGCGTTGCCAAAAATTTACACAAATAAATAAGAAAACAGAATAATTGATTTGTTGTTATTATTACTGGGTGATCAATTGAGCCGAATAAATAATAGCAGAGCAGGCCTAGTGGACTAAGGCAGCAATAGCAGCAGCAAATCGATGTAGTTGACAGCCAGAGCAACTAGTTGGTAGTCGATAAGGTTTTGTTATTGGAAGGGGGTTGATCGTCACATGTCCTCGTCTTTGTAATGTTGCCTGCTATCCCCCCTTACCCCCAAATTTGCTGGTTACTACTACAGCTACAGGAGCACGACCAGCATAGTAAAAAATAAACAATAGGAACAGGAGAAGAAAAACAAGTAGTAGAAGACACATTCTCGAAGAAACAAGGAACTAACCAATCATCTTTGGGCATCACCAATATTTTTTTAGATCTGTGATTCTTAACTGGGTGGCAAGGATTTATGGCAAAGTTTGTTTTCAGAAAAAAACAAATTTTAAAATAAAAGTTATCACTGAAAATTGTATAAAACCTGTGTGACTTTTAGAAAAGCCTACTGGCTCGTTTACCTACTTTGACAAGGGAGGGACCCAGACTTTACATGGGGTAATTTCAATTTTTTCATGCGCGTATCGTATCTTTTGTGGAGGGTAGCCAAGTTCCTTATGAATCTGGCTCCCCAGCTCTGAAAACCAACAAAATTTTCAGGAATGACCCATGGACCAAGCGCCAGCTATGAAAAACCATGATATGAGTATCGATGTATTTTGGAACTTTGAGTGATCTTCAGAGCTGGAGAGCCAGATTTGTCAGGAACTGGGCACTTTCTGCAAGAAGACGCAGAAAAGTTTTTGTCATCGAAGTTCCCCAGGGCCCCCCCCCCCTTGTGAGTTAGAGTACAAGTTTGAGTTTGGATCTTTATGCCAATTTTTTGCTTCTAGTCACAGAGGCGAATATTTAAAGGATTATTTCTAAAGTGATAAATCTATCAGGTGGTCCTGCAATTACAGTTTCCGATGAAGTATCGTTTGTTAAAATGTTTACGAAATGTAGCACAAACAGGCTGAAGTTTGAATCAAGTCAGATTTTTTTTTCAAATTATAACCTGTTTGTACTAAATTTTAAAAACATGTTTTGACAAATGATATTCTATTAGCAATCAGAATAGCAGGGCTTCCTGATAGATTTATCACTTTAGAAAAAAAGTCTTTTAAATATTTGTCTTTTTGACTGAAGGCAAAAAAATTTCACGGAGATCCGAACTCGAAGTAAAAAAAAGACAAATAAGAAAAATTTTAATGAAAATCTAAGATAATGGTGGGAAAAAGGCTTGAAAGAGCATATTTGTTTATGACCGTTAAAATTTCGCAAATTCAAACAATTCTCATCGTCATTGCCAAATTCTCATCGTCTTCAACAAATATGTTCCTATAACAATACAAATCAAAATTTAACAAATCTGAAACAAATGGTCAGTACAAATTGTTTCAAAATTTTTAGATACTATTGCTAAAAACAAGTTCAGCACACAGACAGTCAATCAATTGAAGCTAATCAAACCCCCACCAAATTTTATAAAACAAAAAAGAGAGTCTACTAAGAAATCCAACAGAAAATCAAAATTCCGGATCAAAGGGATAGCGGCAAATCGCTCAAAATTTCTAAAAAGGAAAAAAAGAGAGTATTGCTTATAATTTATAACGCAGCAATCACCCATCCATTCCCAATATGCCTCGAACAAGGATGAGATAAGAGAGCAATCCATAAAGAAAAGTGTTGGAAAGAAGCCTTCTTAAAATTTTCTTGCCCAAAATCCAAGAACACTCTCTCGTCTGTTTAGACGCAAAAATCGATTGATTTCGATTAGGAGAAGAGAAGGCAAAGAAAAAGAAGAAGGGTAGTAGCAGCTATAGCTGCATCAGCAGTCACTACTGCTATGGAGGAGGGGAGGCACCCATCCTGGACTAGCCGGACAGATGTGTGTGATCCAACACTACCAAGACAAAGAGAATACACCAATCACCAGCACACACACCGGTTAGACACTATTGATGCACATGAAATGGGAGGCAAGCGCCCTCTATCTTAAATCACAAAATGATGGAGAGAAAGCAGAGACAAATGTGGTTGCTCTACACATACAGGCAAGCAACTGCATACAGTCTCTTTTGAGTTTTTTTGTCTTTGCTGTATTGGCTGTGTGTGTGTCTATTGTAGTGGTAGATGATGAGAAGAGGGCTGACTTGTAATGAAGAGCCCAGTTTGTCCTACTTGCAGGATGCTGCTGCTGCTGTTGTAGCAATAGGTGGTTGTGCGCAGAGAAGAAACGATGGAGGAGGGAGGGGGGAGACGCAGCCCGTCTTTTTCTTTATTTATCGACACCTAGTGGTAGTAAGGGTGTTTTTCAGCACAATAAATAAACAATCAATTTAGAGCAATAAATGATATGATACATTTATTTACAGGGCATGTAATAATTAATTAGCAGATTAATTAAACAAACAGCAATAATAGTTATAACAACAACGACAGTGGTTACTGCTGTAAAAAATGCCACTTAAAGTAATCAACTGACTGATTTGATTTATTGGCTGGGTTAGCCTAAATGGGATAAAAAGGTAAAATTCCATAAGTTACAGAGCGTGTTTTTATTTGTAAAGAATTATTGTTTTATCATTTCGGGAGCAGTTATTTCAGTGTGTTTCAAATTATTGGAGAAAAAAAAACATGATGCAATTGGGATGTTCGTTGTGTAGTTTGTGTGTTTTTTATGAAATTGAAAATTTATTGCTTTCAAAAAATTTGTACTCCAGTGTCACTGAAATAGCGCAATCTTCAGAGCAAGCTACAATTTCAACTAACAAGGGAGAAATCTTGACTGCGATCGGCAGGAATTTCGATGAAATTTTTTTTCGTCTCGTATTTTTGTAGAACGTGCCTGAATTGCTTATGAATTTGGCACTCCACCAGTGAAATGCATGGGTCAATCATGAAAAACAACATATGGGTATGTAACTGTTTTCAGAACTCTACAGGGTCAGTTGTTTTAATTTTTTCAGACCTTCAGAAATGGAGAGCCAGATTCTTATGACGTGGGCAGGCTATAAAAGTTTTTTTTATCGAAGTTCTTCCAGGTCATAGTCATCGTCTTTTTTTGTGAGTCGAAGTATATAAGGAGCACTTGAACCTGAGCCCTCCCTATACAGCCCTCATTTCCTTCTAAAATGTTTCGGCACCAATTTAAAAAGCAAGGCAAACAATTTTTTTCAAAGAATCGCCTTCCTCACACCAAAAAACGCCCTTTCTACCATTTCACTGCATAAAAAGCGGTATGGAGTGCTTAAATCTGTGTATTCGGATTTTGTGAAATGTGTGAAATGCGAAATGCGGCCGTTGATTTAACTAGCGACAGAGGGCGCCGGTTTAATTTAGCCGTATAATAAGTTGTTCAAGAAGAAGTTAAAAAAAAGTACCAATGGTGATAAATATACATGGGAATAAAAGTGTTTGTTTATGAATTTTACGGACTAAATTGCTTGCGAAATTTTTAAAAATAAAATAGACTTACTCACTTTTTCTACATCAACTTTTCTAATACTTAAAGTGAAATTTTTTCGATTTCTTTAAAAACCTAGCAATTTAAAAATTTACTTCCATTTCTCATAAAAATTTAAATAGAAAATTAAATTGTAGGTTAGAAAGCAATATTATTATTTTTTCCTGCGACAAACAAAAAAATGGAAAGTACAAAAAGTTAGAAAAACAAGCAAAACAAACAAACAGCCAGATATTTTTTTAAGTCGACAAATACGTAATAACAGTGCAAAACACGAAATTTAAAATATTTTTACATACAATAACAAAGCCTATTTTGCTAAACTAAAGAAAGAAGCTTCTTTGCCAACATTTAGTATATTTCACACCCAATAAAACAAATTGTTCCAGAGCCCAGACATAATTTAATATTATCAGATGGTGAGATATATGTCTGGCCAGCTTAGGCAGTCGTAAAAGCAGTAAAAAAGCTGGAAGCAGAGGACTTAACAGTGGCAGTCAAGTAAGGGCTAGTAAAGTCCTGCAGGAACCACCGCTACTAATAAGAATAATAATATAATCGCATCTAAATTTCAAATGGTAAATAGGAGTGGGAGAAGAGGCTGCTGGTGGTGCAGTAGCAAGCAAGGCAGTGGTCCTGTCTGCCCGTCTTCTCGTCTCTTCTCCTGCCGGCCACACTCCGACCTCCAAATCTAGACGGCACGCCTGGCAAGCCAAACACCCGTTTCTCCCTCCACTTTTTGAGGAGGAACCAGGGATAGGTAGTAGTAGTGGTGGGCAGTGTTTGGGTGTGTTGTTTGCATTGTTTTGTTTCAGGCACACAACAGATTGTCTTCTTTTCCTTGACTCTGATGCATAATTGTGCCCTGGGTTAGAGAGGGCTAAATTCTTAGGAGGGGGATGCGCCTTTTTCTCTTACTACTACTTTTAGCCTTTAAAATGGTCGAGCTAGAATGTCTATGTGGCCAAAGTTGGGCTGAAAATCTGATGTCTGGTGGGTGTTGTTGTAAGCATGATGATTAGCCCAGAGGTTGGTATAGATGACTACTACTAGAATGTCTGGGCATAGTTTATGTTTTTCTTTTTTTGCTAGCGTCCTGCTTCTTCTTTTCCTTTTTCTTAAATATATCGACCTGTTTCTTCAGGCTGGCCATGCCGCTCTCTTTTGGCAAACTTGCAGTAAACAAAGAGGCACAAATTATTTGGAATAAAGACTCTTACTTTTAAGGATTGGGATTGGTGTGTGGCAACAAATATTATGGATGTGTTTATAAAAATAAGTATTTGATTGATGAAAGATGTGAAAAAGTTAGTAAAAACAATAAAAGAAAACAAAATTATAGTAAAAAAAAAAGTTTTTAAAAAATAAAGAGAAAACTAAAATAACAAAGATAAAAGCTAGATTTGTATTTATCACTAAAAACTGATTCTGAAAAAATGTGTGTGAAATCTGGTTATTTAAGGTATTCTTAAAAATAAACAAAAAAGGTTCTACAAAAAGTGGGGTGTTATCAGAAATGACCGCTTACTGGAGGTGGAATTTTCTTTGATTTCGCCTGAATGATGACCAAACACAAATAAGAAAAAGTGACGTCTCATCGGAGCTAGACTATAATACTTTTTTGTCTCACAGGGTAGCGTGGTCATATTTGTAGGACAATTAACCTATTTTTTAAATACAAAAGATGGGGTGGAAAACACACCCTACTTGCTTCTCGCCCAACTTTTGAAACTAAATTTTTTACAGTCCTTCTATACTGCCCTACTTTCAGGCTCATTGGCCCTAGTTTGAAAAAAAAGCAATGGTTATTCCGTTTCAGAAACTGAAAACCCTAAAATTTTTAAAAATTATTATAGTACTCGTTCAGTTAATTCCCGACCCTCTAAGTTTTGGAAAGTGATCTGAAATCACTGGTTGAACTATTTTTATGCTTAACATGATACAAGAAACATTTATAATAGTTTTTAATTTATAAGATTAAAATTTTGACTTCGACTCGGTAAAGTCTACCGTAATTCCTCTAATAAGCCGCCCCCCCCCCTAAATTCAAAAAACTGGTTTCTGGCATTGTGTTTTTGACCTATGTTTCGAAGACCACTGTTAGGCAAGTCACCATCTATTTTGTAGCTCATCTTACTGGCTACAAATTGAGGGGTAACTTGCCAAAGAGGAGTCTTCGAAAAATGCGTCAAAAACACAATGCCAAGAACACGATTTTGAATCACAGGGGGCGGCTTATTAGAGGAATTACGGTATGTCTTTTTAGGGCACTTTTAGGCCATTTTTCTGTGACTCATCATTTTAGGCAAAGGTAGGCCAGAGTTTTTTGTATGGCGGATTCAAACTTTTTTTACTTTTTTTGTAATTCGACAAACATGTTTAAGTGTGTCCTAACATACAGTGGCATACCTTTGCCGAAGCCTAAAAATGACAAATCACCTGAAAATGACCCTAAAGTGGCCTAGTAAGACATATACTTTGACGAGCAGAAGTCAAAAATTTTTAGAGACCAGAGACTCTCAATTTATGTCCTCACATCGAGGTTGTCTCTACAAACAAAAATTTACTGTAATATAAAGAAAAAAAGTTTTTCGAAAGTAAAAGAAATTCAGCTTTGGGAGAACACTAGCGTCAATCGCTAGCATAAAAGAAGTGGCAAAAAAGAGCTGCACGTAACACAATCAAACTAGGATACTACTCCTCTCCTTCTGTCTATTATTTCTTTTGCCCCTTAACTAACAACAACAAAAAATACCAGAGTGAAAGTAGTGTGGGGCAGAAATTTGTTTTTTGTTGGGAATGAGGATGCTCTGAAGTGGTCCTATTTTTGATGCTGCTATTGACTAGCTAGCTACTAGCTGGTTTCTCCACACGAAAAAAGAGCGGGCAGCGGCAGCAGCTTGGAGTAAAATTTTGATATAAATGTGGGAAGGAGGAGCATAGTTGAGAAGGGAAAAGGAGATGAAGATGTCAAGGGCACACCACCACCATCTTACCCTAGTCAACTACTATTTCAAATAGCACCAGGCCAGCATCAGTTGAACAGCTAAATGAATTGCATATTTATTTGCGACAAATACTGAAATATAGACCTGTTGAATTTTAGGGTTTAAAATAGGGAATCAGAACCCGAAGAAGTTATTATTCGAAAATAAATTAACATTTGAAATTACTGAAATAACTATGAATCTGTGTGAGAAAGAAGCTAAGAATAACAACAGAACCCGATAACTAAATAGGGTCGAGCTTTCAAAACTAAATCAAACTTCTGATCCAAATGCATATTTTAAATAGCCTACAAGGGCTTGGAGCCAAATAAAATATAATAATTCCAAAAGGGTTCACATTGAAATGTCTCATTTAAGTAAAATTTAATGAAAACATATCTTTCAGTCGTTATCGCACGAACGACCGACTCTCACAGTAGGCCAACGCTTTACCACTGACAAGGGAACCGTTCGAACTGTACGATCGAATTCGCAAATTCTGTTTTTACCATCGTGTTCAGCGTAGCCGATTTGTATAGTGTAGCCGGAGTTATTTTTCCCAACAGCCACAAAAATGAGAAGTTTGGGGTCAAAGAAAACTAAAAAAACACGAAAAATTCACCTTGGTCCCCCCTGTTGTTTATCAAATTTTTAGTCAATTTTTTTTTATTGATTTTTTATTATTCTTTTCGTTATAATTATTGAAAAAAACTTTTATCAATACTCAAATTTCATCATAACAATGATAATTGTAATAATTGTTAATTTTGCATTTGCTCCAAGCTGTACTTTGACTCGCGAGGATCCCTATTCTCTATTGTCAGTTGGGCGTCTTCTTCGCTGTCTTCATTATAATCGTCACCATCGGAGTCAAAGTCGAGCTCATAACGCGCTTGAGCATCGCGTCATCCATTGTTTATAAAATCTACAAACATACAAAAGAAATGTTTTTATTTTTTTAATAGAACAACTGACCGTCAATTTTGTTTACGAATATTAGATCCTCTGCTGATGGTTTGGACTGTCGAATTTGCGCTAACTTCTCGAGAACTTGATTCTTCGCGCTTTCTTTCATCTTTTCTCAGGTAGCTGAAGTTAAAAATCACTATGCATTGTGAAAAGAATAAAAAAATCAATAAAAAAATTGACTAAAAATTTGATAAACAACAGGGGACCAAGATGAGTTTTTCGTGTTTTTTAGTTTTATGTGACCCAAACTTCTCATTTTTGTGGCTGTTGGGAAAAATAACTCCGGCTACACTATACAAATCGGCTACGCTGAACACGATGGTAAAAACAGAATTTGCGAATTCGATCGTACAGTTCGAACGGTTCCCTTGTGAGCCACCCATGCTATTAAAGGGGCATGCTCGGCGGGTGACAGGTCGATTCAAAAAAAAATTGTTTGAAATGCAAACTTGTTGAGTACCCGTTTGTGATACTTAATAAAAACTACAATAATCGATAAAATGCATCGGTTTCAGAGTAGTAAAACAGTGGCGTAGTGTAAAATTGTGTCGGACAGCAGCCCAAATGCCCGCACTATAACCTACTTTTTGGGAGGGTGGTTGGGCGGCAGTTGAGCTTTTAAGACTGGGTCGTCAGTTCGATTCCTACTGGAAGCATTGTTATTCCTTGACTTTCACAAAAATGTGATATTTTAATTCACTAACCCGTCTTTCAAAACATTACTGTCGTCGGCGAGCATGACCCTTAAAGAGGCATGTTCACGCAATAAAATTGGTCCTCGCCAATTCAAAAAAATTTCCTAACCATTGATCTTCTGTTCGGATTATATAACTAGGTTTCTAACAAAACAATGCCTAGAATATAATTTCAGGTACAATTTTGTTAGAAACCAAGTTGAAAATCCCTAAAAAAATCAAATGATTAGGAAAAAAATTTGAATTGGCGATGACCAATTCCGAAGCGTAAACACGCCCCTTAAAAGCCTACAAAATCTGCTTTTTGAAATTCAAAATTGGTCGACAGAATTATTGACCATATACAAAAAAACATTCGTTAGCAGAGAGTTCCAAGCAATTCTGGTTTGTCGTTCATCGACCTTCAAAAATCGAAATGAAAAAGCGGTTATGCACATTGTTTACATGAAGATCTTAGACAGAGATTATTTAGATTATTATATTAGATTATTTAGAGGAAAAAAGACTTTATGTGCAGTTTTTTTAAATCGTATGGCACTCAAAATTAAATGCTTTAAAAGGCTGAAGTTTCTAATTTCATTAAAAAAAAACTTGACAAACCGCATATTATTATTATTTTGTATTTTATCAGATTGTCCGGAAAGTTCGTACTCACTTTTTCAAACTTACTTTTTGTGGCATTGTGTTTTTTATGAAAATTTCACGAGCATTTTTTTAAAGTTAACGTCTCATTTTGTAGCTGATATTCTTAGCTACAAAATGAGTGGTCAACTATAAAAAATTTTCATAAATTTTGTAGAAAAAATACAATCCCACGAAAAGTTAGTTTAAAAAAGTGAGTACGAACATTCCGGACAATCTGATATATATATATAACTTGAAAACTCGAAAATAAGCAAAAATATTTGTGAAAATCACTAATCACATACCAAAATTCAATCATCAAGTGAAAGTGATGCTGACGAACAAAGGATGAATAGGAGATAAAATCAAACAGCTAACCCTATTCCATGCACAAGAAAACCAGAGCGCTCTTCCAGGGTAGAGAGGCGAAACAAGTTTGAGTGTGAAGAGCCCTCCGACACAGAAATGAATCCCCTTTTGTTCTTCTTCTTCCCCCTAATCTAGCGTTTGTGCCTCTCTTTATTCCACAATTATTGGGAAATGATGATTGACTGGGTTGAATGCAAAAGGCAGAAAATTTACAAATCTTTTTTATATGCTCGTTGTTGCCAAGCAAAAAATGTTTAAAAGAACAAAAATTGATAAATAATTTATATTAAAAATATCACTGGATAATATTTGGACTTATTTTGACTTTTTTTTGAAAATTCGCTGTTTTGTGAATCAAATACAGGGTGGGGCATTAAAAATACTCTTTTTTGTTTTTAACACAACTACTTTAACAAGATCTCATTTTATTCGAAAGGTCAATGAATAAGAAATCGAATGACACCAAACATGCAAAGAAATCTTTGTCAAAACAATCCCAAAGAACCCGCCGGACGGCTTCGGCTGAAGAAAATTTTCAGACCTCAGGCGGCGGAGGCTGATGACTGAAGGCTGAAGTGAAATTTTTGACCTGGCTGACGGCTGAAGCTGAGGAAAATTTCAGAAATCAGCCGGTGTAGGCTGATGGCTGAAGTAATCGAGCATACCCTGATCGGGACCACTCATGATATTTTCCATGAAACACTCAATTTTTAAGTCCAAGTGACTATATCCCAAATATTTCACAGCAATCTTCAAATTTGTATGTCAAAGGTCGCCCGCCGTTAAAAGAGTTTTTAAATAAGTACAAAGTTGCTTAATAACATACATCTAACAAAAAGTTATAACTGTTGCAACGGAATCACATGGCCCTTTGTTAAAGGGCCATAGCCGAGCGTTTTGGATTGCCCCGCCAATTCAAAAAAAAATCCCAATCATTCTACTTCTATACAGATTTTTCAACTTGGTTTCTAACAAAACAATGCCTAGAATTTAATTTTAGGTATAGTTGTGTTAGAAACCGAGTTGAAAAATCAGTACAGAAGTTCAATGATTAGAATTTCTTTTTGAATCAGCGGGGAACAGTCGTAGTCGTAGACAGCAATGGCTCTTTAATCTTATGGCAGCTTCGAAAACCCAAAAGTAGGCAAATACATATTCGAATTCAAATAAGTAAAACAACTCAAAACTGTCCGATTTCATACAGTCAACGCGTAAATTTTCCATGGTAAGAGCACTTTTTCAGAGAATTTTGCTATCCTATCTTGTTCAGCGTGCAATTCTGACCAAAACGATCGCATTAATACGAACCGTCTCTCAAGTGTTCAATGGCCATGACCTCGCGTTTCAAATTGTCTCCGCCAATTCAAAAAATTTCACCTAGTCATTGTTCTTCTGTACGGATATTCCAGCTTGGTTTTAAACAAAACAAGGCCTAGAATTTAATTTTAAGTATAGTTTTGTGAAAAACCAATTTTAAAAATCCGTACAGAACATCCATAATTAGGAAATTTTTTAAATTGGCGGGGGACAACCGTTGTCGAAGACGGCAATGGCCCTTTAAAACATGATTTAAAACAAGGCAATGCCCTTTTAAAGGACCATGAAACTTGATAAGCATAGCAATTTGCGGAATTCGAATTCGCGCGGGACCACCCTAATTTTGTCCATAATGTTTTTGAATTAATTTTTTTGTGTGCATTGAAAATTCGAATTCCATTTATGAGTAAATTTTCAACACATACTCATATACCGTATTTACTGTATTAAGTTCCCAAGGGGAGTTATTTTTCAACCCTTAAAAAATCGGAAAAAATATTTCGATTTTGATATTTTTGGGTGCTCAACCAAAATTTAAAAAGTGGAATCAGGTAAACTCGCGGCAACTAAAAAAACGCAAAAAACAGATTTGCGAAATGTTCGCTCTAGGCTGAGATAAAAGGTCCGTAGGGTGGGGACTTATTAGAGGGTGGGGAGTTATTAGAGGGTGGGGAGTTAATACAGTAAATACGGTAAGTAGTTATGGTGAAGTGTGAGTAGGATTAGTCGTCCGATCTGACAGTGTCGAGCAATGTTGGGCTCGACTAGTAAACAGTTCTATATTTTGAATTTTGAAAAAATTTTACATGCAAACAAAAAACAATTCGAAAACATTATTGACAAAATTAGGGTGGTCCCGCGCGAATTCAAAATTTCCAAATTGCTGTGCTTATCAAGTTTCATGGTCCTTTAAAACATAAAACACGATTTAAAATATAAATAAACCTAGAAGAGAGGGGTAGTATTTTAAATCAAAGAGGTGTGCACGATGATTGATCCTAGAATAATAGAGCAAAACAACACAAGGTATCAATTGCTCAAAATCAATATTACCATAAGTTTTTCTAATTAGACTACGACTTTATTTTTTCATAACCGGCTACAGTTAGAAAAATATACAGTAAACTAGCGCTTTGGGACCGGCCTTGGGTTATCATATTAGTAGGGCTATAGTAAAGCCAATTTTAGACAAAACCAACCAAATCGCCTGCGAGGATAGTCACTATGGCGAGAGTATTCCTATAGCGGAGTGTCACTATAACAGGGATTTACTGTATTTATTTTGGCCCTTGAGTCGATCTTTATTTTTTTGAAAGAGTTGGACAGATATTGTTCTTTAAAGATAAACTAAAGTCTCTAAAAAGTTTTTGAATCTTTTTTTTCAATGGAATTTTTAGGATGTTATCGCCGAAAATATGGTGTAGCTTGTGAGAAATCACTTCAACGTTTAGTTGTTTTTTTCAAGAAAGGATTGATGTTATTAAACTTTATTTTGACTAGAAAGTGGACTGTCTTTGCTTTCCATTTTTTGGTGTTGGTGAGAAAACTTTTTTTTTGTTTTAGCTTTTATTTATTCTATGATCAAATTTTTTGTTATTTGTTCTGTTTTTAATTGTGCATTCGGTCCTTTATATATTTTACTTCCGAAATAAGAGACAGATTTATACATAAATAAGTCAGCTTTTCGACTCGAATTAGTAATAATTGTGTATGTTGACCTTGTTTTTTTTGAGGGGAAAATACGAAATCTGGTCTCTTGTAACATCTAAAACAGATACCGTATATCTTTTAATAAGGCTGCACCTTCTATTAAGACTCCACCTTTTAATAAGGCCCCACCTCTCGAGAGGTGATGGTGAATAAGGCCCCATCTCAAAAAAGGCCTAATAAGGCTAAAAAGACATATTCTAATAAGACCCCACCTCCAAAGAGGGGGTTGAAAAATAATGCCCCATGGGTCCTTATTAGAAGATATACGGTATGAGGCTGCAGCCAAAATCTTATGTTTGTGACTAAACTAAATTTTTTTATTATTTTGGAATGGCCACTTATCGTCAGCTTGTATTAGAGCCCTTACTAAAGACATCTATCAGTATTTGTGGTCGAAATTATACTGCTGGATTAGACACCTGTTCAAATATCAATTCAGTGACAGTCAAGGTTTGAAAATTTCATCTAATTTAGTTAATATTTCACGCACTTTTTTCGTTTACATAAACAGTTGGCCCTCGCTAATACGCAACCCTGGAAAACAGCCTTAGGGTGGCACGTTATTGGAGTAGTGAGATAACCAGGTAGTGGTCTGGCCAACCAGATCGACTTTAAGGGGCGGGTTAGCGAGTTTCCACTGTATGTGTACGCGTCTCAATTCCAAGCCTTCTGCGCCTTCGTAGAAGGCTTGTTAGAGATGCGTGCACAGACTTACCTGTAGAGCTGTGATAAACACCGGTGATAATCTTTCCGGTAATATTCCCGGGAATATTACCGGTGATAATCTTTTTTTCGGTGATATTCGGTAATAATCTTTATTTACACAACTCAGCCCAACTCAATCAAAATCGCACTCAAACATATCACATTCTTTTTTCAAATTCTGGTTCTCTATCTTCTTCGATTTCTTCTGATTGCTGTTCCAGTCGCATTTCCTTGAAAAGAGCAGTGTAATTCAGCATAAGATTTTGCTTGATGAACGTTACTTGAGAGACGGTGTGGACTTTCATGCTGAAATTGATCATAAAAGTTGCCTCTCATTCCACTTCAACAAAAACTAACCTGTTGCGCAGTTAAGTGTGATTTTCCGCCTCGGATTGACCAATTTATTTCTGTTGACGCAGCTAAGATTGGCACGTTGTGAAGAAACCTGACGACTTTGGACAAAAGCGTATCTGAAAAAAAGCTTTCCACCATAAGAGCGCTTCCAATGAATCGACTGCTTCCCAAGCATAGCGAGGCATGTTTTTTTCAAATTTGCCTGTACTAGCCAGCCACTCAGCCCATTCCGTCATCACCTAAATTAAGATTTTATGCTACATTCTCTACAAAAAGTTTTATTTGCTACTTGTCGTTCTTTGCCAGCAAACACTGGGTTTTTCAGACACTTGTTTGCCAAGAGTTCGATTGCTTTTTGCTTATCTTCATTAGTTAGCGCATGTCCTAGGTCTGACGGCTCAAGCACATCCAAGAGATACGCGACATCAGATTTAGCAAATTTTTCGCGGCTTTGCAAAATCTGAACAATTGTTTACAGCCAAAAAAAGTCGAAGTAATCCTACATCGATAATCTCATCCTTGATTTGGTCGAAGAATCCACTGGCTCCAACCGCTGCTCTAGACTTGGGAAAGGGCTTACGGACAATCTTGTAACACCTAAGAAAAACAGTTGAAGCAATTTAAGCTCAATAAAAATGTTCACCTTCGTGAATTAAGTTCATTGCCCTCAATTGCGACAATTGCACTTGACAGTGGATTGAGAATCTTTTGAGTGTCCTTTACATCTAGGAAAAAGTCCTCGCTGTCCCACAGAAGTCTTCTCAAACACTCTCCTTCTTTCTTAAGCGACGCATCGTTTAGAACTTCTTGACCACAAATGGCAGACTGAGCAGTGTGATCTAAGCAGTGTGATTAAAAGCAATTGATGGCTTGAAGTGCTTTTGGATGGTTTTTGGTGGTTCGGACATGATTTGAAAATTTTCGAAAAAACGTAAAAAAACTGCCTTGGTCCCCTCTTGTTTTTGAACGTTTCTCCGACTTTACGCATTTGCGTATTTTTGGAGAAACGTTTCTCCAACTTTACGCAAATGTGTAAAGTCGGAGAAACGTCCCTTTACCAAAAAAAAGCACATAAAGATAGCAAGTCGCTACTACCATTCATCTCTCATATGACAAATAAAAAAAATGAAAAATAAATGCAGGGACAACAATTTTTGGTAAATTTGAAAGGCATTTTATTAGCAAAGGATTGTCACCATTTTTCGTTCTCTCGGTGATATTCCACATGATCGGTGTTTTTCTGGGAATATTTCCAGGAATATTACCGGGAATATTCCCATTTCACAGCTCTACTTGCCTGTGACATAATTCCGCGCAATACTCGTGATCATAAATGGATTTAGCTAGTCTTTTTGCCCAGCTCAAGTAAGAAATTGGCTTTTGGCTACTCTGGGTTGGAATTTCGCGCATTCCAATTCAATTTCTTACATAAAAATAAAATTTCCGCAAAATTTTGACTTAAAATTGTATTTTGACAGTAATATTTAGCACTTTCATGTGATTTGAACCTTTCGATCTGATCTAAACCGATCTTTGCCCACCCCTGATAAAAACCCTTTTTTGCATGTTTAGTTGGCAGTCGAGCAAAACCTTGAGATTGCATCTCTAGAGTCGTGTAGTGTTGCCAGTGCCTCCGGTCACCTCATGGACTATTTATTCCTTGTATATTTGCCCATACAAACTTCCAACGGTGGTCTTATTCGCCAGATAGCATTTCTTGCTCACAACATGCCAGACCCTACTGCAGACATCTGGATTGGCGAATCACTACGCAAAGAGCTTAGCTTGCCCTCTGGAAAAACCACAATAAATGATAGCATGCAGACCATTACTTTCGGAGACCACGTCTTGCCAATGATAGCCGCCATCAAAAGTTCTGATAAGTTTTCCACTTCTATTTTTTTAATTTTTTGAACAGTTTTAATAATTTATAATTTCAGGCTCTGCTCGCCAGTGTTTGTCTAAAGAAAGTGAATCTCGACTTTTGATCCACCTTCTTTCCTTTACTGCTTTTCCGAGTCAGGTAAACTTTGAAAGGCGTACTAAAATTCATCAAATTTTATCTATTAGTCAACGTTTGTAAATAAGATAAATAAAAAATTTGGCCATTTGGAAATTTTTTTCAATGATATTTCTTGCAGATCCTTGTGTGGATTCCAGAGCATTTGAAACATCAAATCAAAAAGCTAGCATTGGCCTTTATTAGACGAGGCTGCAAACAGTTGCTAAAAGCGCTTCAAGATGTGCTCGAAAATCTAGAAGGGCCAGGAAGGTATGTGTTTAATAAGTTGAAATTTTTTTTGCAGTCGAATTTCATCTTAACGGCATCTTAAACAGTTCTTTTCCGCTTAGGGTCTGATACTTCTCTTGCCATAATTTTTGTAGTTGTTCAGCAGTTGTTCTAAGTTAGTCAAATAGAAAAATCACAAATATTTCGATTTTACATTCATTTTTAAATAGAAATAGTTTTGCCTGAAAGACCAAGGCTCTTGATTTTAACGAACCCATTACCGTATTTTTTTCTAATAGAATGACATGTCCTAATAAGAAAAATGTCGACTTTAAGGACCTATAACACAGCTCAGAAACATATTTTGCAAATCTGTTTTCTGTCTTTTCTTAACTCCCACGAGCTCTACCAGTTCCGCTTTTTTAATTTTAGTCAAGCGCCCAAAAATTTCGAGATCGACCTAATTTTTTCTGATTTTGCGGGGTTTAAAAAAATAAGATGACTGTCATCATATTACAGGAAAAACGGTATTTTAGACGGTGTTTCTTCCAATCAAGAGTAAACTGTACTTTTTTCGGTAACAGTATTGAATCCCCCCCCAGCCAGCACAAAATTTTCTTTTAGCAAAGGGGGATGGACCTATCCCATTTTGATTCTCATGCTCTGTATGGGTGCGTAAACACCTTGATTTCTGAAAAAATGGTAAAAAAATTTGCTTTGGTTTCCCAAGATAAACGATTTAAAAAATTAAAAGTTTTTTTTAATTGACTTTTTTAGAATTGTTGAAGGAATAATGGCTGTATAGGAAGAGGAAGGGGACACTTTTATAACAAAACGTTAAAAAAGTTAATTCCCAGAGGTGCCGGGTTATCGAAGTCCGACTGTATGCAAAATATCAAAAGTTGTCACTTATAGAATTATTTCCATGTTTCGTTCTAAGAATACATGTTCAGAGAAAGAGCTCAGCAAATGCCAGACTTGAGTGTGCTGCTGCAAGAACTCGCAGAGCTACGACAAGAAGTCTCTTGCTTGCGAAAATCTTCTCAGTTGCCAGTGCTGGCTATGATTGACTTTGAGCCGAAGCCATTAGAAGTGCATCCTGTCGATATTCAAGACGAAGTGGAGAAGAAGTTGAATGAGCTAAAAGTAAACTACAAGGATCAAATGTAAGTTTGCCAAAAAAACTAAATTTTAGACCGTATTTTTTTCTAAATATCAATCTTCGGTTTTTTTGCACTTGATATACGTTATAACTTTCCGAATTCATTTTTTTTTATTTTAAGAGCCAGCTATGGGAACACTATCTATTATGAGCTTAATACCAAACGGCTGGTGAACTTCTCAGTTTTGGGGAACTGTTCAATTGACGATCTATGCGAGGCATATGACTCCTTTTCTAGTACCAGCACTACGTCCCACGTTGAAAAGAATACTTACCAGGCAAGTGTCTCGCAGTACCAGTTGGCAATGACAATGGAGACCATTAAACAACTGAAGTCTGTGTACGGGATAATTCCATGTAACTTGCTCTGGCAAGAGCTCGACTCTCGTATCACTTCTGCCGAAGAAAAATATCTGACTGAAAAGCTCAACTTCAAAGTTCACAGAGCGGAAGAATTGAATACCTTTGCAGGATTTGATGGTGACCTCAGTGCGAAAAATGGTATAACCCTTCTGGTTGCTGTGCACGGTCAGTTGAACTTTTATTGAAAAAATTTATAAAGCTTGAAGAAACAAGTCAGGACAACAAACATAAGAATGATCTTTTTTGAGTTGTTGATTTGAGACAAATTTTTTCGGAATTTGTTCAAAATTTCCGAAGGTACGTTATTGTGAGAGTCTTTCATTTGGTCGGGACCGGCCACAGCCGTACGTTAATCAGAGGTGTATGTTAATCAGAAGGTACATTAATGAGGGTATACGTTTCCTTTAATTTATGTAATAACCAAACAAATAATTTTCAACCGTACGTTAATAAGCGACGGTAAGCTTATTGGGGCAAACCTTATTAAGAAATTCGACTGCATATTAGTTAGGGATGTATTAATTAGCCTCTTTCTCGTCTTTTTCCACCCAATACGGCTCTAAATCTCTTTAAAAATGGTGAAAAAGGATTCTTTTAGGTAGCTTCGAAGCTCAATTTTTTAATGACCAGGACTCAAAAATTATGTCTTTTTTGAACTCCTGAGGCCATTTTAGGTTGATATAGGGTGTTTAGAAACACGCTTAAAAAAGTTGATTGTGGGGCGTTTATGTCCAAATAGGGTCACATTTTGACCCTACTTGGATATACCCCCCACCAATCAACTTTTTTTTAAAGTGTTTCCAAACACCTTATATCGACCTATAATGGCCTCAGAAGTTTAAAAAAGACATTATTTTTAAGTTCTGGTCAATAAAAAATGGAGTTTTGGACACTTTAAAATTTTGACTTTTTACCTGTTTTATCATGTTTTGGTCACTGGAGCCGGGCAAAAATAGTCTCTAAATGCATTTTTGTTCAAGAGTCTTGCTCGGAATTATGTCTAAGGTAAGTGAGTGCGCGCATCTCTAACCAACCAAGCCCCCTGCGCCCTCTGCGGGGGTGCAGGGGGCTTGGTTGACCCTCGAAGGGTTGGCCTTTGGTTGGCCCATCGAAGGCCTGCGCCCCCGAAGGTGGCGCAGGGGGCTTGGTTGCTTGGGGTTGAGATGCGCACACCCACATACCTTAGACGCAAATCACTCGAAAGTGACTCTGGGTGCATAAAAAATGCATGCATACCAGAGTTTATTTATGCGGTAGGCCGCAGTCAACAAAAATATGCTCAACATCTTCCTTTTTGTTAGGAATTGGCAACTTTTTGGTCCATTTCCACCCAAATACAGACCTAAATCCTTTTAAAAATGGTCAAAATGGGTGATTTTGGGTGTTCCCAAAACTCAGTTTTTCATTGACCAGAACTCAAAAATAATGCCTTTTTTGAACTCCTGAGGCCATTTTAGGTCGATATAGGATGTTTGGAAACACTTTGAAAAAGTTGATTTGGAGGGGGGGGGGGGGGTTTATATCCAAGTAGTGCCCACATTTCTTATAGCTCTTTCACAAACGTTGGAGTTGGCGTTGGAGTTGGCGTTGGAGTTGGAGTTGGAGTAATTTTTTTTATGAACACCTTTTTACTCCAACTCCAACGCCAACTCCGACCCTTTCACAAAAAACTCCAACGCCGACTCCAACTCCAACTCCAACGCCGACTCCAACTAATTACTACTTTTTTTTTAAAAATTACTTTGAAAAATTTATTGAATAAAAACAGTATTTTAAAAGCATGTTAACACAAATATTGTTCACTCGTTATCCACGTTAACACAAATATTATTCACTCGTTATCCACCAACCACTCCTCATATTCATCCAAGAGCTTTTGGATATCCTTCTTGAAAGCCAGCAGATTTTTTTATCATCTGTTGCGGAGATTCTTTTAAAGATACCCTCAACAGACTGAGCCAGAGGAGGACAGATCACATTAATTGGGCAACATGTATCTAGACAATTTCCTCAAAGAAGAGATGAGAGAAAATAGAGCAAGATCAAGCTCATGCTGCTTATAGAGGATGGAGAGGTTTAACTGATGAAGAACCTGAGGTGGAAAACAATAATGCTAAAAAAATTCGTGATAAACTTGTCTTTTTTCAATTCTGAAGGAAGGGTTGACTTCCAGGAAAACATGATTTAATATTGTGCATTTATAAATCAAAATGAATGAATAAGCTGGTTTCAATCATCAGGCATTGTACATCTGCACGTCTGAGATACTGCCTGTAAGCAAACGCTTTTAGCTGTTCCATTCGAAATTAAACATATATAGCACTTTTATAGTCACCCCATACTCCGATTTTTCGAAAAGTGATCCAAAATCGGCCCGAACTCATTTTTACTGCTCTAAACGATATAAGAAGCATTTGTAAACACTTTCTAAATAAAAAAAATTCAACTTTGTCGAGAAAAAAAATCCTCCGACTCCCTAGTTGTAGATGGGCTTCTACGGTATTTTCAACTAGATTCCAACCTTTTTAGTCAAATAGAGGTGAAAATGATAGATTTTGAACAGGTTTTTACTTTCTGGGACCTATCGCATATGAAAACTGTGGTATGCATGCTTTTTGATGCATTCAGAGTCACTTTCGAGTGATTTCGAAATTATTTCTAAGGTATGTGAGTGCGCGCATCTCCAACCAAACAAGCCCCCTGCGCCCCCGAAGGGGTTAGAGTTAGAGATGCGCGCACTCACTTACCTTAGACAGGATTCCGAGAATGAGTCCTTATCAAAAATGCATGTAGAAGATTTTTTGCCTAGCTTTCTCACTTTTCGCAGCTTGAGAACTGTAAAAACGTTAAATGTGATTGCAAATGCGGCGAAAAGTTTTTCTGTGGGCCCAGAAAAGGCAATTTTTCGACTTAGGCAAAGATATGGTAACGGAAAAAGAAATTTATTAGGCTCGGACGTGAAAAAGTAAGCTTAAACTAAAGGGTTGACATATCTGAATATAAGGTATGCAATGTGCTTTCAAATTAGCGCCTCTAAAAATGATAATTGAAAGATGTGTTAGAAGATTTTGAAAATATTGTTTTTGAATATTAATAATATTCTTTATTCCGACAGGCTATAAGAATTTTAATGGCACTCATATCTGATGATATTTTAGAAGAAATTATAAAAAGCCTCACCCTATTTGCGCCACTTACTAATAGGAATCCACACAAAGACATTGTTAATTTTGCATCTGTCTCTAAAATCACTTTCAAATTAGCCCTTCGGCGTTTTCAGCAAACTAGAAAAGAGGTAATGGGTTTGGTAACGAATGTATTGAAAAATCAGTTGTCAAAATAGTAATCGAAAAACTGGCTAAAATTGACTTTTTGCCATAAGTGAACCATCGTTGAAAAAATGTTACTTTTGGTCACATTTAAAGTCACAAAAAATTAGCTTTAGTGGGACGGGACAAAAAAGAAATTAAAAAAACCTCCTAAACGGGATTCCCGTCCCGTGTACAGGCCATCTCTAATTATAAGTATATATTTAAGGCTGAGAAGCTTTTCGAATATATGGCATCTGCGTCCAGGCCATGAGGGCTGGTTCAGACGATATGAGAGCGCAAATTGCTAAGCTGCATAGACTGGTGCGCAAATTGACCAAAAAAGTGGAAGACCTCGGCGGTAAACCAGATGAGTGATTTAGTAAGTTTTGTATTTTCAGAATTTTCTTCGTTAGTTGATATATAAGGTTTTAGCCAGATAAAAGACCGCTTAATTTTTGGCTGAACTGGGTGTTTCGGAGTCTTCCCAAAACACCCCAAAATGATGTTTGCTTGATGTTTTAGCACCTGTAAAGTGTGCAAAATATGTTTTTAAGCCGGCCATTTTTGGAAAAATTTTTTTTGCCCAAAAAGCGACTTCTTGCTTTGGGGGACCAAGTTAAATGGGTACTGGAGGGTAGCTGGAGGATACCCTAAAAAGATGGAATTTGAACATAGTTTTGTTAACTAGGGCCTACCGCATGAAGAAACACTGGTATTCATCCTTTTTTATGCATTCAGAGTCACTTTCGAATGATTTGTGTCTAAGATATGTGGGTGTGTGCATCTCAACTCCAAGCCCCAAGCCCCCAAAGGGACGCAGGGAGAGTTAGAGATGCACGCAGTCACTTACCTTAGACATGATTTCGAGCAAGACTCTTGAACAAAAATGCATTTAGAGGCTCTTTTTGCCCAGCTCCAGTGACCAAAACGAGGTAGAATACCCCTGTGTAAACAAAAACAGGTATCCAGCTACCCTCCAGTACCCATTTAACTTGGTCCCCAAGGCAAAAGTCGATTTTTGGTGAATTTTTTTTTAAATGGTTGTCCGCGCCCTACACAGTTTCTACACTTTAAAGATGCTAAAACTTCAAAAGAACATCATTTTGGGTTGTTTGGGAGGACTCCGAATAACCCAGTCTGGCCTTTTTTTATCATTTCTAAACCATGAATTCCTTTTTAATATACCAAGTTACTGCTCATCTTCTCCTCTTTCGAATAATCTATACAAAATTTTGAAATATTTCAGATTAGTCATAATCAGGTTCGGAAATGAAGTCAAAAAAGGCATTTTTACATTTTTAGTGACACACACGAGCTAAAAATTTAATTTTGAATTTAGCACTTAAAAGGGCATGCCCTAGTGTTAAAAATTGGTGCCCGCCAATTAAAATTTTTTCCTAATTATTATACTTCTGTAAGCATTTGTTGACTTGAGTTTTAACAAAAAAAGGCCTAGAATTTAATTAATTGATAGTTTTGGTAAAAACCCAATCAAAAAATTTGGATAGAAATCCAATGATTAGGAATTTTTTTGAATTGGTGAACACCAATTTTAAACGCATTGGCATATCCGTTTAACAACATCTTAAAAGTATTCTGTAGCGCAGATAAAGAGCCTTTTAACAAGAAATTTTTTAAAAATTTGAGTGTTGATATACCGTATTTCTTATAAAAGGCACACATGTGGATTTCTTTTCATACCCAAAAAATCAGAAAAGTTTGAGATCGATCTCGATATTTTTCGGTGCTCTAACAAAATACAGAAATTTGAATGCCAATGCCTTGTCACAATTGATGTGTGAGGTGCGAAGTAGGGTGTGAATTGCGAAGTCCGAAACTAAAATTTTGTTATTCATATCCGATAGTGGGAAATATTATTTTATTTAGTAGCGGCTACAGATCTCGACCTCCTACCTTCATTGTGGCGAAGGCATAAGAAAACGCTAAAAACAGATTTGAAAGTATCTTCTTTTAGTTGAGTTATAGGCCCAAATCATGAGTGTGTTGGCTTATCAGAGAATGTGGCATGAATCCCAACATAAATTTTTGAAAAAAAGGTAGCGCCCTTCGAAAAAAAGGCTTTTGTTAAAAAATTGAAAAATTTGAAGAAAAAAAAGACTTGTAGTTTTTGAAAAATAGAA
This sequence comes from Ditylenchus dipsaci, assembly GCA_004194705.1. Taxonomy (NCBI): domain Eukaryota; kingdom Metazoa; phylum Nematoda; class Chromadorea; order Rhabditida; family Anguinidae; genus Ditylenchus; species Ditylenchus dipsaci. The sequence continues at coordinate 151,362 of SADC01001006.1, forward strand.
AAGTATAAGAAAATTTGTATACCAAATGTTTAGAGCATATTGCTTTTTTTCGCAGCTCAAAAAGAAGGCCAGCCGTCGAAAAAAAGGTGAAGTTTTTAAAAAAGGCAACTTGGGCACCCTGGCATTTGGGTCTATTAGAGGAAATACGATATTCCATTTTGAAAAATATCATATTTTTTGAAAAATGACTAAAATCCGAGTTTTTCTAATTTTTTCCAATTTGGTGAGTTTTTGATGAAATTGATCTCTTTCAAAACGCCATATGTCAACACTTAAATTTTTAAACATTTTCTGTGAACTAGGACTAATATAGTTTCAAGGTGTTGTTAAAGCGCTAAATCCTGAATTACAATTTCGACCATTGTGCGTAATCAAATATATGTGATAAAATGACTTGAAATGACATCACAATTGTAAAGAGTCAAAGTATGACTATTCTAAAATTTCTCAAATGAACTTCACATACTATTTTAAAAAGGAGAACATGAGCAAAAATTTGCTATACAGTCGACTTTCGATTTAACATACACTCTGGGGATCGACCCAGCTGTATGTTAAATCGAGAGTCGACTGTATTACAAAGAAATTTATGGCTTTGAAATATTACGAAAATATGTGGTTTTTTGTATTGTTCAAAACTTATGCACAAACCTAATACAATTTATTTTATATTAAGTATTGTTGTTCAGCAGGAAAGGTGGAATTCTGTGAAACTCCAGAAAATCGACTCTTCATCTTGTGCTGTCTATGCGGTGACTTCTAGACTTGCATGTATTTTCTTTTAATCTTCCAATATCCCATGTGCGTGCATGTTTTTGTGACAATAAAGTGTGTCAAATATTAGAGTCAAATATTTAAAGAGTCAAATATTAATTCAGTAACTGTATAGAAGTGCTCAGATTTATTTCTCAGCTCATTTATTAACATTCTGGAGTCATAATTTTTTTTGAGATATAAGATAAAAATATTTTCACACCGAATATACTTCCGAAAACTGGGCATTGTGTGATGGTTTAAACCAAGACCAAGAGAGCATGTTTGGAGGGTATGAATACATGAACTGGATATTTTTGAAATCTGGTTCTGACTAAATGTTACCTTTTTACTGTATTATAGCTAAATAAAAGCTTGAAATCTTGGCTACATTTTGATTTATAAACGTGTGAATTATAGAAAGAAGTACGAAAATGTCAATCACCCAGTTGGAGAAATCCCAAAACGATCAATTTTCGGAATTGAGTAGATTTTAGCCTGTAAATCAGCTCCAGATATTGTCAAATCATGCACTTGTGATTTTTTGGATAGCCAACAGCGCGAGGATCATTTTGCCACATAAAATTTTGCCACCAAATCATTTTTCCACCACATTTTGCCACCATTTTCGGAAAAATGTCTAAAAAATGGGTGAAACGCTAATTTTGACTTGGTCTTCCTGTTGATTTTTTTTTGCAATTTTTTGAGGTAAAATCCTGATAGCATCAAACACTATTTTTTCTTAAATGACAGTCTGAAACTGGGTTCCTTGAAAGCATTAAGCCTCGGAGTAGGGAGGAAAACCTTTCTAAAATAGGTATCCAGATCTAGAATCCAAAATTTTGGATTTAGCTTAAAGTAATTAGAAATCATTGTATCCTATCCAAAATCGTGTCCTAAACACGGTTTGATAATGCTAAAACAGAGATTTCACTTGCAGAAACCCCACTTCTGGATAAATTTCGTATCCCGTAGGGTATCCAGTGGTATTAAGTCATCTCGTTCCGCAAAATATATGATTTTGAAATACGGGTGCCCAAATGCGATGTGCCGAGATTCGATGTGCCGGAAAGAGATACCCATTAATAAAGCTGAAATTGGATGGAAGGGAAAAAGTTTTATGAGATTCGTAAGATCGCTACCATTTTTCAGCTTACTTTAAAATCTTTTCAACTAGAACTGTATGAAATAAATAAAAGAAGCGAACACAAAATCTATCCGTACTCCAATAAATTTTTATTCGATGACATTAGCAAAAAACACTACCACGGAAGAGTTTAACAAAGTTGAGCAGACAAAAACCTGTCGATTAATGCTTCCAAATTCAGAAGACCCCAATTTAAAATTTTCAAATTTTGGCTAAAACCCATGATATACCCTCTGGGGTTCAAATTTTTTCCCAGAACCAAAAAACAGCCGGCTTTCTCATGAAATTGGGGTCAAGAAACACGAATATGAGGTTATCTCCTCCATCTGAGCAGTCTTCGTGGGAAGGGGGGGGTGGTGGCGTAGGGCGAAACTGCAACAGCCTTCGTTTACACTGCGATGAAGACAAATGATAACTTCAGGATTGACTTACCTTACAGAATCCATAATATTTCCAAAAAGAACATTTGAAAATTATTTTTGCAAATTAAAAATCTTTGAAAAGTTCTCATGAACAAACTTTTTTTTCGGGGTCGAAGTAGCAAATTTATTGCCTTTCTGTCATAATTATTTAAAAACAGCACTTCCATTTTTATGTTTCTTCTTATAGCTGTGGAACTTCCAGTGTTGTGTTTAAAGTGAAGTCTTGTGCTAAATCGTTTCTTTTCTTGAATGCAAACGGGGTCCTCGAAGAAGGAGCCACAATTGGGTCTGTTTTCGTTGAAGTTCCTTAAGCTGAGGTGTGTTGGGCAAAGACTGTCCATCGTCTAGTCTGTTGACATCCATTCCTGGAGCTCCACCTCTAATATTGCCAGTTCTATCTAGAATTTTGAAAATTCCTAGTTTTTATAAAAAAATTCTGAAATTTCTTTATACCTGATGGGCAATGAACTTTTTGGTGTTGTTTGCAAGCAGAGTTTTCTTGACTGTTTTCTTAGGTGTTAAAGCAGCTGGTCGTTGGTCGGAAGGTATGCTGGACGTGACTGGAAAGCAAGTCACCATATCTATAGGCCTGAAAAATTTTGAGCTGTTTTATAAAGTATAGCATAGTAGGAAAACAAACGGTTCCAAAGAATAAGTAGACCCAATGTCCACATAGGTTAGCACGTAGGTTATGCGGTAGAAAGCCATGATCTCTACTACTTTGTTTATAACTAGCAAATCTTGCCTCCGTACAATTGAGAATTTAACTAAAAATGTTATCTTTAGTTCAGGGTTTCGATCATACTTTCTAGTGAGATTTGTTCATTTTTGAAATTAGGTTGTACAAATGACCGGTCTTCCGGTCGATTGATCACAATTTGGTCAATTTTAATATAATTCGGTCATTTCGACTGGTCAATTGACAGCAATTGACCGGTCGATTGTTGAATCGACCATTTTAATCGAAAATAATTTAAATATTTTTTCTTTAGTCAAACGTCTTTTTCCAATGATTTTATGCGAAAACCTCATATTTTTTCTTTGGTCTTCAAGGGGTCAAAATGGCTTTAAAAACAAAAGATTTTTTGCACTAGTGCCATTCAGGCGTTTTACCAACGACCGCGTACATATTATGACCATGCTCAACGATCGGCTACAGTGCCAAATTTTGCCCTGGCCCCTGTTATGAGACCTGTAGGTCAGTCTATTAAGACTCCTCTCTTCAAAGCTTAAGTTCAGAATTGGCCAGCTCATGTTGAAAAGCACTGAGGATTTCAAATGAACCAAAAATAACCGGTTGGATCGGAGGTTGTAAAATGTAGAACAGCAAAGGAAGTAGGCATTCCACCAAATCTTGAAAAGTTGGCCAATAGCAAGTCTGGACATCACACCACTTCTAACTGTTCGCACAATTTGTTGGCACTCTTTTGTCTTTCAGTGATCGACTATAAAATAATTTTTTCGCAATTCCAGCAAATTAAGTTCAATAACTAACTATATTAGTCAGATTAAAGTTCAGTCGCTTGTTCACATACAATGCTACACACAAATGCAGAGCTATGGCAATGGCTGACTGGTAGCGAGTGAGTATGAACGCCTGAGTTTGGTATATTTTCCGGTGGTTCAAGTCTCCATCACAAAATATTCCATAGCTTTGCGTTTCTAAAGTAGCTGTTGAAATATGACTTTTAAAAATTTGTTAAAAAATGATAGAAACTTGTTGGTGATTAAGTTGTAGCACATCTATTAAATTAGTGAAAAGAGTGGAGTAGAACCTGTCCATGTCTTCGCAATGGCTCATTAACTCATAGATTTTTTGGGCTCGTTTCCCTACATCTGCCAACGTTCTTTGCTGCAATTTAGTTGAGAATTAGAAATCCAAGTAAAAAAGAAATACCTGTCTACATGATGATCAAGGGTCAAAATAGCTTCAAGAGTGTCAAAAATGGAAAGATCTGGATTTCTTCGGCTACTTTTGGTTGTAGTAGCGGCAGAAAGCTTGCTCTGAATTTTGAATGATTGAGCCATAGGTTTAATATATCTGTCAAATTAAAACTATAATTTGCCTTGGCCCCTGTTGATTTTTTTAATTAGAATAAACGCTACATTCGACTCTCAATAAACCGTCACTCCCAAAAGTTCGTTACCGTCTAGGGTTTTGAAGGTTCTCGTCTAGGTATTTTGAAAATAGCGCGGGTCTTAATGGTCAAAATTTTTTTTCGAGAAACGATCGGCAAAATTGCAATCCTTGCGATAGTTCGAAATAGACTTACAAATTAGTTTTGGCAAGAAATTAAAAAAAAAGTGTCGGACTCTAGGCGGGAACGAACTTTTGGGGGTGACGGTTTTCGATAGTCGATTGTATATATGACTTGTCTAATGGAATATAGGAAGGTGGTGGTTCCAAATCAACTGTTATTGGTCCAATAAGATCCACAATGCACATATACAATGCACAATGCACATACACATATATATACACATCTTATTCAGATCAGCAAGCAGTTGATTTGGAACCACCACCACCCTGCATTTCAATATTTAATTTAGTCTATATAGCATATAGCGGATAAAATTTCCGGCTTTCAATTTTCTTGCATAGGAAAATTTCAAAGTCCCGATCAGGTATCGGTGACTAACCCTAAGAAATAATATTTTTTTTTGAAAGCATAAATGTATTTTACCGGCTGATTATTGAGTCTCTGTGGCACAGCTCTGTTTTGTGGATGTTCTGAGGAGGTGTAGATAAACTGAAGTGTGTTCACACACAGTCGCACATCCATTCGGCAGGAATCAATCAACTGCTCCAACTCTATTTGACCAATATTGGTGATCGATTCAGCCGCACAAATCTTTAATCATTTAACTGAATACTTTGACAAAAATCATTGTGAGAATACTTTTTGAAGTCTTCTTAGAAGCGAGTCTTTGTTACAATTCGAGACTTTGACCAGCAAACATTTTGTCTCAGCTCTTTCAGACTTGGAACATAGCTGAAAATTGTACAAATCAATTTGAAGAAATGTTTTGATTATTTACTCTTTTTTTTGTATTTTAGCAATTACAAATTGTCACTAGAGATTCATATTTCGATGTAGCTAGGGTGGTCGGCCGACCGAAATTTTCTGCCGGCCGAGCCGAAAAGCCGAACCGAAGCAGAAATTTTTCGGCCGGCCACGCCGAGCCGAAAATCGAAAAAATTTCGGTTTTCGGCCGGAAAAACCGAAATTCGGCCGGCGACCGACAACCCTGGATATAACCCCTGGGTTCCCGTTTCCGGTTTCAATTTCAGTTTTTTGACATTTTTCTCAAATTGCCTACAAATTATTGCAAGTGCAGATGATAGGTCTTTTAGTCGGATTTGAAGCCTTTTTGCCTTCTCTGCTGTTGTGAAACCAAGTGGCTAAAAACTTGGCCATCTCCGCGCTTCCATATTCAATGCCGTCAATGATAATACAAGTTGGTTTAGGTGGAGTGTTTGTATTTTGCTTAAATTGATAAATTAATCAGCTAGAATCCACTCTGTCAAGTTTTTGCCTGGTTTGATTTGCTAAACATCAGATCTATGGCTCCTAGACCAGAAACATCTTCTATTTTGGCTCGGAATTCAGCTATAGATGTGATTTCACTAAAGTTTTACTATTTTTTCTTATAAAAGATTGAAATACTGTGATTACCTGACATTTATCAAAAAGGGTCGATATCCTGCTTGTTTTGCTGAAATATACTACATTTTCCAATTTGTTTTATAACTGTTTAAAACCACAAATTAGGGATAAAATTATATCCTCGTCAAAAATAGGAAACACAGTTTTTCTTAAGTGTTTGAATCGATTATACAGCTGCTGGGGAGGGTTGATTTTGATCGTTTACGTCAAAAGTGGAGAAAATTCGACTTTGACTTTCGAATCATCGAGTCGACAAATTGTCATTACAGTAGGCCATCTATCTTTTAGTTAAAAAAACTATCTGCGATCACGGGCTAATGCTCTCAAACCCGCAAGTAACTATAGTACATGTTTCCTGACTTTCACTTTCAGGTAAAACTAGGATTTGTAGGCAAGAGGGTGAAAATTTGAAGGTGGAAGTCGTAAACGAATCCTTACGGTAAAAAAATTAATTAGGCTAAAATAAGTTTTTTTTTGGTAACACGATCTGTAAATACACAAACCGCAAAGACTGCTAAGGAAGATTTTCCTTTTCCAGATGGTCCTTGTAACATTAGTATCTAGAATTTTTTCGCACACTTTTGACCTTCTCTAAATATTTCATTTATTTACTTACCTTGTGCTTGGGCATCATATGTACAAGCTTTCCACCAGTTTTGACCTGCTCTATTTCCAAAAACCTTTGGTCTCTTTCATTCAAGCTATCATAATTCAGGGGCTTTTTGTGAAAGACGTATTCATCCCATAACTTCAGCCACAACAGCACGTGACGATTCTGCTCCTAAATTAGCTACCGTATAATTTCTATCGATCCTCTTATTTTTTGACTAGGATTTCCAGTTAAGGCCATTTTTGATTCACAACTGTAAAAATTTTCAGGAGTTGAAAAATAATCTTTTTATATATTAAAAGAGGTTTTACGGTATTCAGATTTAACAGATAACAATGGAGATGTAATCTACTGACAATGCTGTTTTTTTCCGATCATGTAGCTTTAAAGCAGGGCTCGGAAATCAAAATTTTCAAATAAAGAACATTTGGTCAAAAGTGCCATTTTATACAGTGCTTATTGATTTTTGAGCGAAAAAAATAAAGATTTTGACCTAAAATCGGATCTCAAACAAAGGACAAATCTTTAAATAAATGACGTTTCCAAGCCCTGTTCTAAAGTAGATAGGTTTGAATGAAAAGTTTTGTCAAATTACGAAAACCTTATAATTTCTAATCCAGAAGAAAACTCTTTTTAATTTCTCACATCTTCAGTGACTAAATCCAGAAAGCTGTTCGGTGCATACTTATCAATCCAAAGTGCCGTGGTGCTAGTTGGTGTATCTGGAGCTGGCTGTCTGGCTTGTGGTTGTTGTTCAACAACAGTCTCGTCATAGTCTCATCAGCTGTACAGTCCAACAATTCAGAAGCGTCTCCACCCATTTGTTCTAACATTTCTGACTCATCTAGCATCTAAGAAACAAATTGAAAGCCGAATTTTATTTCCAAAAGTTCATTAATTTACCCGATTGCGCCTGGAAGGTCTTCTGTCAGGCATAAGTCTTTGCTCTTTTTCTGAATTATCAATCTCAGAAAGCACCTCGATAACATGGACGCAAACTCAGATTGTCCAGTTATAGATGTTCCTCCTGATTTGTTAAACTTTTCCAATGTCTCAAATGCAGAAGTTTCGGGTCTTGCAATACCTAAATAGGTTTGGATGTATAGTCAACTCTCGAATTCGTTCGCGCCCTAGAGACCGACTGAATCAAGAGTCAACTGCAGTGTATTTTACCATAGTTCCGCTTTCAAAAAACATTTTTCTGTTTCTAAGGGCATTTTTTTAGTCAATAAAATAATTTACTTCACAGTTTTTAGCGTTTTTTTTTCTGGAGGTCTCAAATCATGGTAGGGAAAAACAGCAAAATTTCCTTGGCGTTTCGTCTTTTTAAAAATGGCAAAAAAAGGGGCCAAATTTCTCGAGTAAAATTTTTGCCGTTTTTTAATTTATTTTGCCGTTTTTTCAAGGTTCGGCAAAAATCGCCTATGTTTTGCTGGTTTTTACTGCCTCTGGCCCATATTTCATGGAAAACTAACACGTTCAGACCTTTTTAAACACTGATCAGTATCACAGTCAGCAGTATTCAAGCCGTTAGGTTGAAAAATAATGCTAATAAAAACTATTAGAATTAGACTTGGGCACCAGGACCCGTACTAAAAACAGAAAAAATTAGACTAATGCTAATTTGACCATAACTCGCCGATTAGTCAACTTCATGAAAAAAGGTTTTTAGGGGTCGAAAGAGAAACTCAGTGGCTTTCAGATGAGATATAAGAGACCAACCAGAGCTAGACCAACAAAGACAGGAATTTATACATTTTCAGGTAAATTATGATGATTCAAGTTGCATAAGCTTTAGCTGAACTTTAGTTTGAAAAATTTCGTCGTTTTCTTGTCGTTTTGCCGTTTTTCCCTACCATGCCTCAAATAACACAGAAAGATAATTGTGTATTATGTTTTAGATTTATGACAGATCACTAACCTTTGGCAGGTTTTGCACTCAAGTAGGCTCTGCAAAAACACATAAATACAGTCGAATCTGGATATAAGGCCACCCCTAAAAGTTCGTTCCCGCCTGGGGTTGGACACCTTTTTTCCCTCGATTTTTAAAATTTTTTGTCGTTTCTGACTTTTCAGTCCGAGAAGAATTCCACAAGAATTCCGATTTCACCGATCGTTCTTCAAAAACTGAGATGTTAAGCCTGGATATAAGGCCACCTGTTTTCAAAAAGGGATGACCTTAGATGCAGGTTTTGTTTTTTTAAATGGCAAAACATCTTAGTTTTTGAAAAACTAACGGTATAATCGGAATCTTCTCGACATTTGGACCAGACTGCAATAACAGAAACGACAAAAAAAATTCAAAAATCGAAGTAAAAAAGTGTCCAACCCTAGGCGGGAACGAACTTTTGGGATGGCCTTATATCCCGGTTTGACTGCATACGTAAATGTCTTTAAAAAAACCTAGTAACACAGTCGACAGAGCTGACCCAAACCAATGCATTCCATTGACAGGCGGGTATTTGAGCAAGTGCTTGATTACTTTGGGCAGAACTGCTTGCTTGTTAGCATCATTAGAAGGTTTAGACGTGGACATTTGTGCTTTGCGACGCCTTCTTGCTTCCAAAATGCGCATAGTGGCAGTGGCTACACTATTTTCTATGTCTTCAAGCTTTCGCCTTTTAGCTGCTTGTTCCTCTACGTCAAAATTCATGTGCCAGTCTTAAGGTTTGGTTTATTAGTTTGTTAAAAAAGCCAGCCGTTTGAGCCCATTTCAACGAGCACTGACCTAAGCTAGCCTAAGTTCGAATAAGCTCAAAAACTATTACCAAAAGGACTCCACTGCAGTTCATCTTGGTTTGATGCCTGTTGACCTGCGTTCAAAACAGGCACTGGGTTTGAAGTTAGACCGTTAGGCTGAGACTTTACTGCATTGGTATTACTTAAACAAAAGTTATAGTATTTCGAAAAATGATAATCAACAAATTTTACTCTTTTGTTTTTAGAGGCAAGCCGTCCTCTTCCTGGTCATAACCTAGACTATCAAAAGCATCATCCATTAAAACGCTTTATCTTCGTTGTGAATTTTTTTCGAGAAATATATATTAAAAGGTTGAAATTTAATTATTAATATTTGAATCGTAATTATGGCGCCTATTTTAGGATGACTCCCTAAGACTTCATTCAAATAATAATAATATATTGAAAGTATACTTGAATACTGGAAAAGTTCACTTATAAATTTTCGACGATAGCGTCATATACCAAAACCAACCGCAAGCCTAAAATTTTGGACACGGCTAAGTGCTGAGGCTGAGGGAAATGTTCAGTACTCAAGTGTTGATTTATGGCTGTTAATACAAAAATCAATAAAGACATTGCTTATTACAGCTTTTTCGCAATTATGTCCAGCCAGTGCTGTGCACATGTCGGGTTTCGGTCTGCTAGGCCTAAGTTCGGCTCGAAAAGCCCGAAATTTTTCAAATATTGGGTATAAGCCAGTAGGTCCGATTTTGGGGGGGGGGGGAATAAGCCAGTAGAGTCCGAACGGTTTCAGCTGGTCCCTTGGGGTTCGTGATATGGAGGTTCGACTTTAATCAAGTGTCAAGTATACCAACCTGCTTGTAACTAGGAAGTTCTCTTTATTAAGTGTTAGAAAATGAGTACAATAATAAGAAAACAAATATTATAAAAAGATTTTTTAACAATGATATTATTGCAGAAAAAGTAATCCATATATAGCCATATACGTCTAAAATGCAGTTTGGTTGTTGTCCTGAAAAAAAAATTCATTTTTTCAATCTTTATATTGTTTTTTGTGATTTTTCGTACTTTTTTAAATGAATGCGTAAACAGGTTGAATTACAAAAATATATGATCTTGACTTTTAATTTTTCGAAAACCACAAATTGTCCTGCTGAAACCTTTTAAAAGTTGCTCTGTAATCCGACTTTTTGGCTCCGCAATCTTTGATCAATTTCGTTAGTGAAATGTGGGTCTGAATTAGGGAATTAGGGCACGAAAAGATTGGAAGTCGGCCAAAAAATGCTTCACCTGTTGAAGGTTTAGTCACATACCTTGATAGAAACACTAGCAGCAGACCTGTGAGATGCTTTGTAAGATTTCTCAGAAAACAATCGAAAAGATGCCCTTCGCAAATTCTTATTTAGAATCAGGTAGATAAAGGCAGGTGATCCTTAAATCGGCCAACAATAAAATTTGGAATATTTTGTTGCAAAATCCTGTTACCACAATTGGCAGAATAAGCCAGAGATCCAGCGAGAATTAACCAAGGAGGAACGTAAAAGTAGTTCATATAGACGTAGACAGCTGAAGCTAGCACACCAGGCAGCATATAATCAGGGTTTGTATATAAACTGAATGACTAAACTGTTTAGAGAATATTTTTTTTTCAAAAAAACGTAGTTACCTGTCTCTTGCGTTTGACCGATGAAGACAGATTACCAGAAAGTTTGAAAATATTGTGGCAGAGATAAGCATTTTCCGCGCACAGAATAAAAATCACAGCAATATTGTTGATGACATGAGTAGTGTTAGAGTAATTGACTGAAATTCTTGGTGTCCATGTTAAAGGGGCATGCTCGTCGCCGATGGAAATATTCTGAAAGGCGGGTACCAGGTCAATTGAGACGAGAGTTATTTCAAAATAAACTTTAATTAAGTACCCTGCGGGCAGAAAGTAATCAAAAACTCTTATTCCCTTCAACAACACGGTGGCCCAGTGGGATAGCGGCGGCGAACTGCGAAAGTTGTTCGTCGGTTCGATTCCCACTGGAGGTATAATTTTTCCTCGACTTTTCCAAAATTTCGTTAAATTAATTCTCGTTTGAATTTCGCTGGTGCCCGCCTTTCAAAATATTCTCATCGGCGACGAGCATGCCCCTTGAAATAGATGAACCGACTTACAATTGTAATGAACAGGAGCACTTATAAATGGATCATAAAACCAGCTGACATAATTGGAATCGTAGATTACTGGCGTTTCAAACACGAAAATAGCAAGAAAATAGACAGCAGGTAGTAGAAGCCAAAGCCAGGTTTTGTTGCCAGCAAACATAGTGTTCGCCAAATCAGCTCTGGTAAAGTCAACACATCGGTTGAAGGCCAGCAAGACACAGGTTAGACAAGCTGCACACCAGCAAGCTGAAAGATAGAGTGATACAAATATCGTACTTTCTCTACTGATTCCCCTCGTTTTTTCAATAGGATTTCAGAGTTAAGGCTTTTTTTAATCTATAATTTCCGGATTTTTCAACGGTTGGAAAATAATCCTTTGTTTCGTTCGCCGAATAGTGTTTTTTTCCTTTAATTTTAGATTTCCATGTAGCTTGGGACGCCAAAAAATAACACATCACTATACAGGGCCACTATAACGAGAGTCGACTGTTTAGCTAGAGTAGCTAGTTGACTATACAGCAGTGGTCTACTGTATGGCGAGAGTTGACTGTAAAGAATTAGGATTTTTAAAATCGATCAAGAAGAATTCGGGGTTGGGATTTATTACAGAAATCTTCGGGACGGGACGGGATCCCGATTCGAGAGGGATCCCGGTCGCATGCCCATCTCCAGTTACCATGTTTTCTTCTATTTTCAGGTCTTCTCTAGGTGGGCTTTTAATAGAGGGGGGCTTCTTTTCAAGTTTTGAATATCTTACCTACTCCAACAGATCCCGCAAAATATATTAGCCTAGGATGAGAGCAACTGAAAAAATATCAATTAACAACACAGACAGTATAGCTAACAGGAACGTACTTGTTCAGCGCAATGAAAACTTTGCAAATTTGACTTTTTTTAAAATTTGTCTTAACTATAGCCAAAAAGGTATGATTAAAATGGCATCCGCACATTGAAAAAAGGGGATTTTTTTTAAAGATTCGCTACCGTGTATGCCATAAGCTTTTTGACCATTCGAAAAATTTAAAATGAAAATTGTTTTTAAATAACCTCAGAGTCAAAAATGTCCTGCGCGCATTGCTTTATGCTTAAAAAGTATGATCCTTTAATCAGCTTACAAAACTGATCCTTGCCAAGTAAGGTATCCAGTTACGAAATTGCTTGCAATCAAGTTGACCATATCCACTGTGACAAAAAAATAATTTGAAAAATAAATGAACACAAAAATTTAATTTACATATTCCAAGAAAAACATTATTTTGTAGCAGGACAACTCTCGAAACTGTTTCTTCATCATAATCACCAAGAAAGGAATGTAAAGTGCCTAAAAAAACTTGAAGCTTGGTCAGCTGTTAGGGATGAACTTTCAAGTTTTAAATTTATTACAGTCAACATCAATTCCAATTCCAATTTTGCCACTTAAGGCCAGCCTTACAAGGTACAACAAAAGTGTTGAAGGGTTTCTTAAATCGATGCTGTTTTTATTTTTTAGGTCTTAGGGAGCCGTTAAATTGGTAGGGGGGAAGGCGTGTTAACTTTTTATGTTAAAAGTAAGTAGTATCCAAGAAGGATTTAAGTAGTATACAATCGAATTGAGTCTAGAGCCCTTAGATCGAGATTCGACTTTAGTGAGCGAAACATTGATTTTAAAAGGCCTACTTGTGTTGCCACTCCAACAACCAAAAAACATGCTCCAAGAATTGGATTTTTACTTCCTAACCTCTCCCACTCCTCCTGGCTGTAAGCACTGCAATTGTAGTGGGTCTCATAAAAGTCTTTACGAAAAAAGTAATTATTCATATGTAAACTTTTTACTAAATTTTTGAAAAGCTCAAATTTTGTTTAATAAAATAATATAAATTACGTTTAGGCTGGAATAAGACGACATTAAATAGCAGGTGAATTAACTACTTTTAAACACAACTATTACATTAGTATAATTATTAAGTCTGATTTCAGAAACTTAGAAACGGTAAATAAATTATACACCTTGTCAGGCTGAAAAGGGTGGTCTTTACAGCAAATAAGTCAAACCCTCAGAGTTTGGCATTATACATCACTTGAAACGTGAGACAGAGGTTAGCAATTATGATAAAAAAATTCTTTAAATTTAGTTTTTATGCAGGAAAGTGTCATAATATAGCTTCTTTATCGATTTCAGCGAATAAAAATCACTTGACAGACGTTTTAACACTATACTCAAATTAATATAAAATGCGTAAGTACCTATTTTTTTACAGTCCTAAGTATACTTTTTAGAAAGTGTATTCGTATATGCAATGGCACTGTGCCTCAAAAACTTGAAGCCGCAGAGTTTGACGACCTGCGAGTCTGAAAGAGCGCATTATCATGCTTAAAATACGACATCGACAAATGCTAATTTTATAAACAAAATTGTTAAAAATATACATAACTTATATTTGAAAAATAATTTTCTTGACAATATTTAAATAATTAAATTAACCAATTATGTGTTAAATTCGCAGATCCCTTAAAAAAGTAGAAAAGGAAAATTGGCGCTACTTGCATATGCCCCCACCTTAAATCAACTTTTTTTAAATAGTTTTCAAACACCCTATATCGACCTATAATCGCCTCAGAAGCTCAAAAAAGACATCATTTTTGAGTTCTGGTCAATAGAAAATTGAGTTTTGGATTTTTTTCTTCTAACATGTTCATCGTGAAATTCTGAACAAAACGTCTCCTCAGTACAAACCTGCTTTTAAGTGTTAAAGACACATTTTAATGTCTTTTTCAGAATTACTAAAAATTTTAATTTTTTTAGTAACTTTTAATTAGTTAATTTGATTCTGGCTTTGCTCGAATTCGTATCAAAAATCCTTGTGGTTTTCTAAGCAACTAAAGATCAAAGTATATATTTAATTTTATCTCACTGCGTTTTATCTCATTGTGTTTTTGAATTCAGTAAAAAATTGCATCCTTCCCCTGATGGCCAGAAATTCTCTTTCGGGAATCGATCAAAATATCCTATCTTGTATTTATTATGTAAAGCCGACTGTCTGCACCTCTGGCCTACAGTCTCTGGCTGCAGGTCCGGGAGGCAGCTGCCCAGAGCTAAAGGCAATCTACTGGGCAAAAGACGTTAGAAAGGAAGCTGTCTATAAATTTGTTGTAAAAGAAAAAAAAAAGTAGGAGAAAAAAAGCCTTTTGACCACTTCTATTCGCTATTGATTTATTTAAAGGAAATTTTATGCCTACCGTATTTACTCTGATAGTAGCCCCCCCCCTCTAATTGTAGCCCCCTCTCAACTCTGAGGGTCTGTATTTCGGAGCAGAGTCAATATTTTGGAAAACTGTTTATTGCATTTTCTTAACTCCCGCAAGCTCTACCGATTCTGCTCCTTAGATTTTGGATTTTCACCCAAAAATCTCGAGATCGACCTCGAATTTTTCCGATTTTCGGTAGGTTGAAAATTAGTAGCCCCGGGGCTACTATTAGAGTAAATACGGTATATTAAAGCCACCCACCCCTATTCCGACTAGAGTCGACTCCCGCTATAGTGACACCCAAAAGTTCGTTCCCACCTAGGGTCCGACACTTTCTTACCTCAATTTTTGAAAAATTTTGCCAAATTCGATTTGTCAGTCTAATCAGAAGAATCGTAGAGATTCTGAATTTAGCGGTCGTTTTTGTTAATGAAAAAAGTTTTGCCGAAAAAGACCCGCGGGTACTCGCTATAGTGATACCCTTATTTCAAAAACGGGGATCACTATAGCGAGTACCCGCGGGTCCTTTCGGCAAAACTTTTTTTATTTACAGAAACTACCGGTAAATACAGAACACAGAACCTCTACAATTTTTCTGATTAGACTGACGAATCAAATTTGACAAAACATTCACAAAATTGAGGTAAAAATTTGTCGGTTGAGCAGTTGAGGCCTTAGACCAGCTGAAAGCTGCCGCCACAGTGTAGACCAGGACTCAAAAATTTTGGAAAAAAGTACAGTTGGCCAAAAAGTACAATTTGGTCATTTTTCGTAAAAAAGTGCCATTTTATCCAGTGCTTATTGATTTTCGAACACCAATAAAAAAGATTTTGGGTCTCGAAAAAAATACAATTTTTTTTAAAAGTACAGTTACGTTCCCTGGTGTAGACCTTTATTTACTTTTTAAAACGGGGAATAAACTTTTAAACAAAACAGTGACAGTGATCTGTACTGGTGAATTGGTTATGATGAAGAAGAACTTATCGAAGTACCAACAGGCAGGGCCGCAACTTGAACTTTCTCAACGGGGGGGGTAATTTGCCTAATTTTCACGGTCAAGGAGGGGGGCGGGGTCATGTATTTCCAAAGGGGGGGGGGGAGGTGGTAATTACCCCTACGACCCCCCCCCCCCCCGAACTGCGGCCCTGCCAACAGGAAACCCTACAGCAGCTCACACGCCTGTAAATGTCTGTATTTGGACAGTGAGCTAGTGAAAGCTAATGAGGCAGTAAACATCATCTCCTGATTCAAGGATTCGTAACACAAATGTAGCTATCATGAGTCGCAGATCTTTTACGAAAAAGCAGTCAGAATAGAAACAGTACTTTCTCTCCTGAAAAACTTAAACAACCAGCTTCAAGATATGGTCATGAAGTAAGTCGAGAGGCCCTGAAGCAAAAGTACGTTGGATTCGAAAATCCTAAAATAGGCAAATATTGTGTAGTTTAGTGCAACCTTGGGTAGCATTTGGCTTAAAAAATTATTGGTTTGAAAGATCTCAGGCTTGAATGTCTCAAAATCAGTTAGTTGCAGTATTTAGCTTACTATTAAACTTAATAAATAAAATGACTTTTAAGGATTGCTATTAAAGGCGGTCAATTTCGACTATTTTTGTTTTGCAGCATTAACAATAACTTATGTTTGTTTTTTTTCATTTAAATTTTTAATAAATGCAGTGCTTGGAAGTACTTTTTTCTCATAAGCTATTTTATTTATTGAACCTTATAAATATAAATTTAATGGAGTGAAAAATACAAAATGTGTAAGCTTGAATAGCGCCTCAGTTGATCAAACTAGACGAAGAAAGGTGATGGTGCGAACGCAATAGGAGCGTCATTTATTTGCCCCATCTTTCGGAAATGCTAACAACTTTTTTCTTCATCATTTTTAATTAGTCTGGTATTGTAGTTTACCGACAGAGCTACAAAAAAATAAAACAAATATTGCTGTGGAAATGTGAACAAAATTAAACAAATCCCAACTTTAGAGCCACACACTTGCATTGTAGATCGGAGTAGGAAAACTAGATTAGGGGTCTATAAAGACTGTTTAAGCAGGTGGGCCTTTGACTTGTCAATTAGGGCTATATCTCTCAGTAATGAGAATCGACAATAAATTTTTGACGATAAGCAAATTCATCCACAAAAATTTGTTCCGACACTGAATTTTTTTATATTTTTTGTTCTGAATAGTTTACTTGTTAATTGAAACATTATTCTATAAACCGACTGCGGTTTTGCAGAATTCGCCATGTACTTACAGAACCAAGTGGTCGTCCACTTGGTTAGATAAAAAAAATTAACATTTTCGGGTTCCAAACTTCTTTTCTTCATTAATTATAGGGTTCTGAGGCAGGAATTCCTTTTACCCCCGGCCCAAAAACGCATTTTTCAAGTCTTATCAACGTTTTATGTTTTTAAATAGGTAGAACCAAGAAAACGTAGGGACGTATAGGAGACGTAGGAAGACTATTTTCGAGATGAGAATTTCTGACAAAAATTTTGATCAAATTTATTTTGAAATTTTTTTGAGAGCCTTGCTAAACACTCCTCAAGCCTTCTTTTACCATAGCTCAAATCTTTCACTGGGTAATTTTTTTTGTCTGTCAAATGATATACACTGACAGCTAAAAAAATGACGTTATCACACTTTTTTATCCGTTCGTAATTATCAACACCGTTTTTGGAAAAGGGTACAATTTTTTTCTTTGAGCTAAAATTTTTAAATTGTCATAAATATTTAGATGATACCTTTTTTAAAGCCCGTGATCTGCACTTTTGTTTGAGTTATGAATCAGTAATATCAATAATTAAATTTGACGAGCCCTGCCATCTTGAAGTTGCATACGCAAAAATGCTGACTTGGTTGGTTCCTAGGGGCAGCTGACCCGCAATAGTCATTTTTTGAAATTTTTTTCACTACAGTCGAGTCTCGATTTAACGATCACCCTGGGACCGACCCAGGTGATCGTTAAATCGAGAGTGATCGTTGAATCGAGGGTAATTTGACGGAATTATTATTGAAGGGATCGATCTAGGTGATCGTTAAATCGAGGGTGATCGTTAAATCGGGTGATCGTTAAATCGAGACTCGACTGTATCCTGTTCAGCGTGAAATTCTGAACCAGGAAGTACTCTTAGTAAGATCAGGCATTCCAGTGTTAAGCTAAATTTTAACGGCGAATTCGAAAAAAAGCATCAAAAACAAAAAGATTTTTTCAAATTTTTAAAATTTATAAAATAAAAAATGATGGAACTTTTCATGGATTTTTTTCCCCCTGCTGTTGAAGAACTGAATTAATCTCAACCTCCAGAAAGTAACAGTAGATTTGTAAAAACCACACTGCAAAAATAATGCTGACATGAAATTACTGTCTATTAAACGCCATGCCCGTTTATTTTAACACCACAATAAAATTTTGCGTTTGAACCAATACTAGTGACTCTTTTCAAAAAGTGGTTTTTTTATTGCTGCTCTATACTCAGTGCTAAAAACAAACAAATCAGTAAATTAAATGTTGATGTTCTATGGGATTCAAGGTTTTGGATTAAAACAATCCATTAATTTGATAATGGATTATTTAACTAATGGATTAACTAACTAATGTATTGCACTATCAAAATTCGGTAACACTTTACTTGCCCCCTTTACTTTTCCTGTTTACTTTTCCTGAAGGGAAAGGACCCGTCTTATTTTGATTCTCGTGCTCTGAATAGGCACGGAAACCTTTGGTTTCCGAAAATCGAAAATTTTTTTTTGATATGCCTTGGTCCCCCAAGGTAAAAAATTTGAGAAAATTCAAAAAAAAATATTTTTTCGAATTCCCGCCAAAACATTTTTAAAGGGAATTAGGGCTGTATTGAGACGGGAAGGGAATAAAAGAGGGCCACTTTTGTGACAAAACATTATAAATTTGATAAATTTGAATTTCTAGCCCAAAATTTTATAAAAAAAGTAACAATAAAATTGCTTGGGTTTCAATATCGAAATTTGAGAAGCAGAATTTAAAATTAGAAAACCCAGCAAGCAACGGTTCCATTTCTGAACACCCATCCCAGAAATTCGGCTTGATCCCCCAAGCTTATTTTTTCGCTTTTTGTCGAGTTTTTATTGGCTTTTAATCTAATCCCACAATTTTTTTAAACAGTAAAATCTCGACCAAAATTTTGCAAAAAATCAGCTTGGATCCAAAACAAATTGACTGGGGCAGGTGTTCCGAAATTTAGCCCAAACAAACTTTATTCCAATTCTTTTTAATCATGTTATAATAATTAAACTTATTGGTTGATAAACCTCTGAGTTAGATTACTAAAAAATAGGATTAAACCCATATGGAAACACTAACTAACTAACTTTTGATTTACAATTTCAGAATTTTTCAGGGGTTGACAAATAATCTCCCAGGGGGATTAAAAGAGGTTATACGGTATCCAGCATGTATAGCCACCACGAACTTATAGACCAACCCATAACATACCGTATATTCTCGATTAGAAGGCCCCTCTCTAATAGAAGGCCCCTCTCTATTAGAAGGCCCCCTTGAGGACCTATATATCAGCCTAGAAAAAGAAATTCGCAAATCTGTTTTTCGCGTTTTCTTAGTTAACACGAGCTTACCTGATTCCACTTTTAAAATTTTGGTTGAGCACGCAAAAATCTCAAAATCGACCCAAATTTTTTCCGACTTTTTTAGGGTTGAAAAATAGAAGGCCGGGCCTTCTAATAGAGAATATACGGTAGATGTGAAATTTTCAGAATCACGCTAATGTTTATTTAGTTTTTTAAAATACCTAAAAAAGTAAAGAACTAAAATGTCGGCAGTAGAAGAAAATAGAACGCCATAGCTAGTAATTGAACTAGCGTACCAAAACTCAATTGGACTCAATTTCAAAGTGGCCAAAAAAGATTTGAAAATCATGTGAATGGCCCATGGCATAACAGAGACCAGTAGAATCATGACAAGAGATTTGAAAATTTTCTGAGTAGCTTTGTCTCTTATTTGAATGCCCCATAAACTAGTTTTTAAAATAGTCCATTAAATGCCATAGCATAGGCAGCATCCGAAATTAATAAGCAAAACCGACGTATTAATAATAAAAGAAGCTAAGTCTGAGATAGTGCAAGTAACTTTTCTAAATAAATAATTTTAGTTCTATGGCCACGGGGTTACAAAACACGAATTTGTGTTCAGTTTAACTTAAACAGAACGCCAAGATTTTGAAAGCAATATATTTTAATTATAATTTTTTTTGGTCGAATTTGACGAACTTCTGTCTCCGATACTGTTTTTTTTTACCCTTATTTCTGGTCACAACAACTCAAAAACAAAATGTTTATTTCAACGATTCCTTGTAAACCTTGCGAACGATCTCCATACAGAGAATAAAAACAATGCACATGAAGGAATATTAAAGAATTTCGTAAAGAATTTTGCTTCTATTTCTCTGACTTGATATGCCTGATTATAGAACTATAGTGCACGTATACTACAGTGCACGTAGCTGTTCGATATCGCCTACAGGGTCAGAGAAGAATTCGGAATGCTTCTGTCAGGGTCCATGATAACTCATGGCTGAAAATTGATTGGTACTCAAGTTAAAAGATGCTACAGGGAATCATACTTCTTCAAGCAATTTATGAGCAGCAAGAGCACATATGTCAATCCAGACATCTAGGAGGCAGAATGTACTGATATAACGAAGGCTGTGTTACGAACTTACCAAACAGAGCATTGACTTAATTGAGTTTCTCCTCATAACCCAATGCATCTTCTTCAAACTGTTTATAATAAGGAGGAAGCTTTATCGCTGCCAAACTAAATTCATAACATGAAGGCATTATTGAATCACAGAGAAGTTCGAACCTGTTCATTTGTTATGATTTTCGCTGCCTTTGCTCTTGCGCAAGCCTTTTCCTTTGCAATTTCCTTTGGAATTCTAGCTTTCATTGCAGCTGCTGTTGTTTTGGAAGTCCTCGGCGAGCTGGATTGCTTTGTTGTTTCTTCACTATGAACCACAGCAGTACGCCTTGTTCGCACCATAAGGCTTTCTGAAAACACGAGAAATTTATGTTGAAGTTAATTACAGACAAAAACTGGGGCGTAATCGTTTCGCCAATGAAATTTTCGCCAATAAGATAATTTCGCCAACTGCATCTTTTCGCCAATGGCGTCTTTTCGCCAATGGCATCTTTTCGCCAATGAAATCACTCCGCCAATGCATCTTTTCGCCAATGGCATCCTTTCGCCAATAGGATTTTTTCGCCAATGAAATCAGTTCGCCAATGCATCTTTTCGCCAATGAAATCTTTCCGCCAATAACCTCTTTTATGCGTACACTCTTAATTTCTGTGGCGAATAAGCGGTGAAAAGTGTAATTATTATTTAAATCTTAGAATCTTATATGTTTCTTCTACGAAAACAACAATTAGTGCTTTTAATAAAGATGATCAGTTACATTTTATTTCTAACAATGAATGTTAATTAAAAAATTTGGAATAAAAAAGAATGGACAAAAAATTAAAAGGCCTGTGTTAAGAGTTACACACTCTTTGTCATTTTTTAGAGAAAATTACTGGCTGTCCAGATGAAAGAAAAAGAAACCCTGGAAAAGTTTAATATGCAAAAGTATTTTTGTTCAGATTCATTTACACATGTTTTTGTGCTCTTTTGATTTATCCTTGCATAGTTGATTCAATAATATTTTGATCTCTCCACCTATCATTAACATGCAATCCAAATAGTTTGGTTGACGAGAATTTACTTGACTTCTCTCAATCAAGTCTTAGTTTTTCCGCAATCATTGGGTTTAACTGTTTCGTCTGTTACATTTTACACCCTGTTTTCTCCACACCTTGTCATTCATTCTTCTTTCGTTTTGTTTTTATCAGATCCGATATCCATTGACCGACAAAATAGCCTATTTTTTTGGTGAACTCGGGTGAGAATACGTAATACTGAGGTGGTCTTTAAATAAAATTTAAATTCATTCCTGATCGGAGATTGCAGATTTGAGCGAAGAATTCGGTTAGATTTTCGTGCTTGAGCTCAATTTTCTTTTCTGCTTTCTTTTTAATATTTCATGATATATCTTACCAAACTTTTAAAGTAAAGTTCTAATTTTTTTGAAAATCGATCAAAAAGAGAAAGCTTGTTTTAAACTAAGATGTTATAAAAGAAGAGAAAAATGTGGAAAAATTAGGCACCGGGCGCCGAACCGGGCGCCGGGCTGTATTGAAATTAAGCACCGGGCGCCGAACCGGGCGCCGGCTGTATTAAAATCGGCGCCGAGCGCCGGCGCCAGCGCCGGCGCCCTAATTTTTTCAAAAATTTCCGGGCGTACACCGGCGTCGGCGCTGGCGCCGGCGCCCGTGCAAGTATGGCAACGAGTGATTGCGCAATTTTGAATTGCGCAAATTCAGATTGCGCAAACTTCAAATTACGTAAATGCGAATTGCGCCAAAATCAAATTGCGCAAATTTCGAATATTCGTTAAAGTATTTGATGGTCGAAAAATTTCATAAATTTTTAAAAATTGTAAATTTTATGCTGTAGCGCAGATCAATAGCTAAAACGCATATTTACAAAAAAGAAAATTGAAATTTGAGTATTAAGTTATTGCCTTCTGAAAAAAACTCAGAATAAAAAGTTTCAGGTTTTCATAAAGCTTGTGAACTTCTAAAATGACCTTGAACGTGTTAGAAGCTCATCGGTAACTTCTCAAAAAAAATTGAATAAGTTTTATGTACCGATCGAAAAAGCAAAAAAGAGCTGCAAAACTATGTAATCAAA
Organism: Ditylenchus dipsaci; assembly: GCA_004194705.1. Classification (NCBI taxonomy): domain Eukaryota; kingdom Metazoa; phylum Nematoda; class Chromadorea; order Rhabditida; family Anguinidae; genus Ditylenchus; species Ditylenchus dipsaci. The sequence goes on from SADC01001006.1 coordinate 173,833, forward strand.
AAATTTATGCAAAAAAATACGCTATTTGAAAATAGCCTTAACATTAGTTACAAATTATTCGCTTTAACAAAAGTTTGAATTTCCGGGAGACCCTACTGTCATGTAAACCACCCCCCCCAAAAAAGCTACTGTAATATAACCAAACACCCCCCCTCCTAAAAAAGATCTCGGTTTTTTAAAAGGGTCCAGAACCCATTACAATTCCCCTTTCAAGACAGCCCGTAATACTTTTTCATTGCTTTTCTGGTCCTTTCATGCCGAAATTATTGCATAAAAATGATTTTCAGACACTCCTAAAAAATCATGGTTTTAGGGGGGGGGGGCGGGGCGGGTGGGTTGCGATATCGTATATGACAGTAGGTCAATTATTGGGGTGGAGGGGTATATTACAGTAGCCTTTTGGGGGGGGGGGGGGGGGGTTGTATATTACAGTAGCCCCTTCCGGTATTTGAAATTGAAGGTATAAGTTTTCTTTTGTCAATTCATCTGAAAAATTTCGTCTTAGCAATGCATTTTTTTCACTCTATTCAATAGAAAATCGGCAGGCCCACGAAAGGTGTAATAATAATTTGGTCATATGGTGCCATTGAAAAGTAAGGTCTTTATTCTGGGAAACCCTGTAGAAGAAAAATATAACATTCGAAGATTTAAATCATAATTACACTTCTCACCGCTTATTTGCCACGTAAATCAAGATTATACGCGAAAAGAGACTATTGTCGGATAGATACCATTGGCAAAGTGATCTAATTGGCGGAAAGATTTCATTGGCGAAAAGATGCATTGGCGAACTGATTTCATTGGCGAAAAGATCCTATTGGCGAAAGATGCCATTGGCGAAAAGATGCATTGGCGATCTGATTTCATTGGCGAAAAGATGCCATTGGCGAAAAGATCGCATTGGCGAAAGTTTCATTGGCGAAACGATTACGCCCCCAAAAACTACTAAATACACTTCTTTTCGGTATAATCTTTATACCAAAAAGCCTGTACATTCAGTAACCAGAACAGTTAAGCTAACTTTCGTAAAGTCAAGATTTTGAAAACTAGATATCTTCAAAAGCAAACAACTGGCATTTTCGGAGTAAAAAGATGGTTTTATGGCGTTTTCCATCTAATTTTCGCATAAGACACCCTAAATTTGCATTTCTTGGATACGTCCTTGGTACCGAAATCCAGTAAAATTACTCCTCTATGAATCCCTAGATTGCTTTTTTGGAGAAGTACTAATTTGAAAGAGCATTCAGGCTTTTAGAAACGACACTTAAATTCTCATTTGACTCACTTAACTACTTTCTGATGCATTTTGTATGTTTTCCTTTCCACGTTCTTTTCTTTCAAGTTTTTTCTCAAATTATAATAATTTTTCTCAATTATGAAAATAGTATCACGCAATTTGGGATCTTCTACTTTGACAAGTTCATAATATAAATGACGATAAGATAATA
>SADC01001006.1:175297-261105 GCA_004194705.1 Ditylenchus dipsaci
GAGTCTATCATGTTTGATGTTATTGCCTGTTCTTTAGCGTATGTGTATCAAAGGACACACCTAGCCCTTTGGAGGTTCTCCTGCAAACTCCTGCAAGTTATTCAAACCTCCTGTATTGCACCTCAACCACCTGAATTGCACCACTACCGTCTGTAGAGTACCCGAGCGCCGGATGATACCTGAACCACCAGAATTGCACTCCAAATACTTAAAAGATACCACAACCATTATTTGTACCCAACCACATGAACTACATCCCAAGTATTTTGAGGGTACCAAAACACATGGGTTGTACCCCAAACACCTGGATAGTGCTTTTCGGGTGCTCAACCAAAATCTAAAACGTGGAATCGGTAAGCTCGTGGGAGTTAACAAAATGCAATAAATAGCTTTGCAAAATATTTGCTCTGCGCTGAGATATAGGCTCTCAAAATAGGGGGTGCGCGCTTATTAGAGGAAATACGTTAAGTGGATGGTATTCAAGTGGGGGAGAACTAGAAGGGGTATTCGAGCGAGGTAACCTAGGTGACTGTACTCAGATAGTGGTACTTATTTAGTGATACCCAGATAGTGTTACTTAGGCAGTGGTAGTAAGGAAAGCTTTTATGCAACCTTAAAGTCCGGATTTAGTGTGTGGAGATGCCGCGAATGCAGCTGGCGCTTTTCTAGTTTCTTATTGTAACATTGCTGTACTCACAATAAAAAATATCCTCGTTTGATTATTCTTTAGATTTTTTGCAGCTTTTGAACTTCAATTTCGGATAATATGCAAATTATAAGTAAACTAGGGGTAACAGGCATCTATCGGCGACTCCACGGTGTTTTTACTTATGAATAATTGTGGATTAAAATGGAGCTTGAAATAAAAATTCAACAAACTCCAGACTAAACCCACCACCTCAAATTTGAAGGGCAAGGAAAACTTTATTCAAAGCAACTTAGATTATACGCATTTGTGCTTAAAAGAAAGATACGATGTTTTACTTGAGTGTTCCGAAAAAAATCCAATATAAGTTTGCGAAAAAAGGCTGAAAATCGGGTTGGAAACTAATAGCTTCAGAAATAGCGTGACCGCCATGGGACAGAAGTGTCGGGACAGAAATGTCCGGGACAGAAGTATACGGTTCCCGTTTGCTTTGACTAGCAATGCTCGACCGACTACAGCTTGCGTATCCCTCGAGTCCATGATAATACCTGAACAAGCAAAATTACGTATAAATATTGACTAAAAAAAGAAACAGGTTAAATCAGTGGAGTAACTACGGATATTAGTCCAAACAATCATGCTAATAGTCGTTACCTAGCCTTGAGCAACCAACAATTTAAAAAAGCGTGGATTTGGGCCGGAAAAAAGTATTATCCTTATCACAAAGCAAAAAAAATTCTTTGAAAAAAATAATTATTTCAAATTCCACCAAAAAATAGGCCTCAAAAATGTTAAAAATAGGCCTATTTAGACTGAAAAGGCCTAGGCCTAAAAAAGGTCTAGTTAGGACTAGGCCTAACTCAAATTTTCGCAGGCCTATTTAAGGAATCCCAGCTATCAAGGAAAAGGCCTAGTTAGACCGAAATCCTCATCCCTGCAGACGGGATTCCTGAGGAAATTACAGCTAATATTGCACATCCGGAAAATAGTTTTATGCAAAAAGTACTTTATTAGAAAAAAACTTGATGTCGATTTGTGTAACTTTTTCACAACTTATTTTTTCAATTTTCAAAATAAAAATTGAAAATCTAAAAGATCAAAAACATTAAAATCACTTGTTGTGAGTTAAAATCTCTTTTTAAAGCGAAAAAAAATATTCTTAGATGGACGCTAAAACAATCAATTGTTATGCTTCCTACAAATTTATCATACTTTGGTTTGTTGTAATCTTATGTGTTGTTTATTACACAAATTTCATTGATTTTTTTTTCTTTTGTTTTGTCTGACCATTATTATTTATTTTCGCAAGTAAAAAATATGTCTCTAGCCAAGCTAGTTGTATTGGGACGTTGAAAAAGAAGCTGTTCAACTTCTTCCTAAATCCATTCTCGTTACTACCAAAGTGGGCTGATGACGAATACACATTAGCACGTAACAAGCAGGCTTTTTCAAAGTATTTATTACTTGCTTTTTCGAATAGACGTTAAATTTTTAAATATTCTAAGATATGTTTTCGACCCAGAGCTTTGTGCGACGTTAGCCATCTAGATGCAAGCATCGCATATCTTTTAAGACGCCTAAAAGTTCAGATGAAAATCAGAAACTTTCATTTGATAAAACCCTAGCGTACCCTCTAGCTATTGCTCCTACAGCATTTCACTGCATGGCTCATCCGGATGGAGAAATAGCTACTGTTCAAGGCAACTTTTTGTTTTTGTCAAGTACTGCTAAGAAAAAATTTTGAAAATTTATGATATAAGTTAAGCTGCTGGAGAAACTGGAACACTCATGATTTGCAGCACATTGGCCACTACTTCTTTAGAAAACGTGGCTAAAAGTGCTCCTGAGGGTACTGTACTCTGGTATCAGGTAAGATCAATCTTTAAAAATAATTGGTCTAAAATATGCCTTGCCATAAAAATTTTCTTCTAAAATATGCTCTCCCCCCCTGTTGTTTTTCATTACAGTATTTGCCTTGGCCACTCCTTTTGTAGAAACCTTTTTTTAAAGTTACATTTTGAAAGTAGTGTTAGAAAAACAACAAGGATGACCAAGCAAAAGACACAAAATGGTCTAATATTTTGGACACAACAAGTGCCCTAGAGCCAATAATTTTTCCTATACCTGCTTTTAGTTGTACGTCTACAAAAACCGCCAGCTAACTGAATCCTTAGTCAAAAGAGCAGTAGCTAGTGGCTATTCAGCTTTGGTATTGACAGTAGATGCCCCTTCAATGGGTCGTAGAAGAGCTGATGAAAGAAATGGATTTGAACTACCTCACCATCTAAGGTGAGGCGTCATTTAAGAAAAATTAAATTTTTATTTTGTTAATTAACTTTGAATTTTAACTGAAATGTTCAGAATGGCTAATTTTGATAGCAATCTGTTTGCCAAAACTAGAGAAGGGAGTGTGGGTTCATCTGGTTTTAATAAGTATGCCTTGTCTTTGCTTGACGCATCACTGGACTGGTCCAGACCTGCAATGGTTGGTCAACCTGTCTCCTATTCCAGTAATTTTTTAGCGAAAAATAAAAAAGTGACCAATACGGGTTTGAGGTAATTGTGAAAGGTATCATGCGAGCAGATGACGCAGAAAAAGGCCTTGGAAGTTGGTGTAGCTGGAATTGTGGTTTCCAATCACGGTGGTCGGCAAGTGGATCACTGTGCTGCCACTGTAAGTTTTTATCTAATATATTAACATTTTAAAAGACGGTTTGTACTAATGCGAGCGTTTTGTTGATTTGATGATAGACAGGCTTTTGTGGGTTTTTCAAATTCGCGCCTTTTGTAGAGTTCTGTATTTTCAGGTCTTTTACACATAATAGATTTTTTGAGCCAGTTAACACGTTAGCTGGTCTGGATTATTCAAAAATAAAAAGCTGTGTAGAAGTTGTGTAAAAGTTTTATGTACAGAACACCATCAAAGGCGCATTTTCTAATAACCCGGAAATGGACTAGGCATAACATATTTGTTGATAGTTTCCCTAGCTTCTCTTATGACTTGTTGTCTTGTTTTTGTAACAAAACGATGTGCAGTTTGTGTGGTTTCTCATAAAGTTAAGTGCTGAAAAATAAACGGTGATATCAGCAATTTTCGATGCTTATAAAAGTAACTAAAATTTTTATTCCAAATTATTTTTTAAAATTATAATATATTTGCATTTTATACGGGACACGGACGTTTCGTCCACGGCCGTTTCGTCCTCAGCCTCGTCCTTGTCTAAGTATTACCAAAACTTGATTTTTTGCACAAGAAACCAAAAAATCAACTTAAACAAGTATCCAGATACCCTAAAAGATGTGATTTGAACATAGTTTTGAATACTGGGGCCTACCGCATAAAGAAAGTCTGGTATGCATATATTTTTTCATGCATCCAGAGTCACTTTCGAGTGATTGGTGTCTAAGGTATGTGGGTGCGCGCATCTTTAACAACCAAGCCCCCTTCGGGGCGCAGGGGGCTTGGTTGGTTAGAGATGCGCGCACTCACTTATCTTAGACATAATTCCGAGCAAGACTCTTGAACAAGAGATTCCTTTTGCCCAGCTCCAGTGACTAGAACGGGGTAGAAAAGCCTGTAGTTAAGAACTTAGTTGGAGAGATAACTACCTATCTCTTCCGTAAAGTACATTTACGTGAAAAATAGTTTCTCAAAAGGTGTTTGGGCATGAGTTTTTCAGGGGCGGAACGATAATTTTAATTAATGTAAGATGATAAGAACTGAGGACGAAACGGCTGAGGACGAAAGGGCGCCGAGGACGAAACGTTCTGAAGACGAAACGTCGCGTACCCATTTTATACGGCCACAAACGCGAGGTGCCTTTCATTTATATGAAAGCTTATTAAGTTCTGCACCAGACAAGTATTTCAACAGCGCAAAATTGTTCTCTTAAAAAAGACTATGTGTTTAGTCTCAACACTCTGAAGGCAGAGCGGGCTAATCTTCGTTTTATACGTCAAAAAACATTTTAAGACTTTCTAACGCAGTAAAAACATGTTTTTAGCTTGCGGAAATTTTTGACCAAAAATGACATTTTGCCATGGTAAAATTTCCTCTACCTGCGATATGAAATTAGCTTAGGCCTTAGGCTTAGGCCGCCATTGTATCCCTTAAAATTAAAATTAACACCGGATTCGTGCTCAGCGTGTGAAATTGAGTCTAGAAAGCACTTAACATTGATTTTTAGACCAAATAAAAATTTCGATTTTTGGATAACAGGGGCACCAGGGCAAAATGTCAGTTTTGGTCAAAAAAAATATTTTTCCAAAAGTGCTTTCCGCAGCCTAAAAAGTTGTTTTCTAACCATTTTACAACTTATAACTACGTTAGAAACACTTAAAACGCTTTTTTTAAAACACTTAAAACGCCTAAAACGAAGTTGGTCCGCGGAGCGTGCCAAGCATCGCTTTTTGTTCAGAATTTGACGCTCGACACAACGGTGGAAAAAAATTTAAAAAAAATTACTATACGAGAGTAAGCTACTCCTCTGAACTAGCCAAGTTCCTGATTTTCGCTCATGCAACTTCAATGGGGTACATCTCGCTAATCCTATTGCTGATACTAGTTTTTTTTTCAATTTCAAAGAAATCGCACTTTACGGGTTTTTCAATGACATATCGTCGAGATATTTATGACTATTTTATGTAAGACTTTGAGCTCAAAGAAACAATGGTGATTATTTGAAAGAGTTGTTTATACTTGAATATGCAGTGTGATAAGGTCATGTTTTTAGTTATGAGTGTGTACAGAGCAGAAATACGGCACTAGTAAACAATCCATTGCCAAAATGTGCCTTGGCCCCCCCCTGTTTTTTATGAAAAAAGACTTGGTCCCCTGTTGCTTTTTTATTAATTATTTTGGCAATGGATTGTTTACTAGTGCCGAAAAAACTTCACCCGAAAATGTTCTAACCAGGGAACCTTCAGATTTTTATTTTTCAAACACCTCATGAGATTTTTTGCAAATCCTTGTAGAGTGCCCCAAGTTATATAACGAAGTGCTGCTCTTTTTTTCAGATCACCGAAAAACTAGGGAAACTGGGCATTTTGAAGTTGCCGAAAACCATAATACGGGTCATGGTTTTCAGCCTACTTTTGAATTGAAATTGTTTTACATATTTTTTAATTATCCAACTTGTATGGAATATTATCGTGGATTTTATACTTAAACTAACAAGTACAATGAAAAGCCTGTCACGGCTTTTCAAACTGCCCGAAAGAGGTCCATACCAGAGTGTGGCGGGGAATTAAAAAAATGACCGCTTTTTCTCAGGAATTCGAATATTTTTAAATTTTACTTTTAATCATATGTGTTTTTATTTTTTTATGGTAACGCAAACAAAAGCCAAGCATTATGATTGCATATTGCTATATGAAGCTTATGTAATTATGAAAAAAATTTAGAAAATTTCGTTACGAACATCAACATGTGGATGCCGATTTTGGCATTTAGATGTCCTGTCGATCTTCTTGCTCGAAAACTGCAAACTTTTTTCACAATCACATACGTTTTAATACCAATGTGCAGGCATGATGCTTGGCTCTCGTTGCGCTATCGAAAAGAGTAAAAACACCATCTGATTAAAAGTGAAATCTAACAAACATGCGCAAAGATGGTAAAACAACAGCGATTAAAAGCAGGCTGAAAACAGTAACTGTATAACTGATTTGTATAGTGTATAGTGTAGAGTGTATACTTGTTTCCATCATACTTGCACTATCATGGTTTTTCGGCCACTTCAGGGAGCCAGCCCCCTAGGAGATCTGGAAAAGGGGCAGCACTTCGTTATATGACTTCGGGATGCTCTACGAGATTCTGCAAAAAAAGTATCTCAATGAGGTCTTCGAAAGAAAAAAAAACACTTCTGAAAGTTCCCTGGTAAATTAGAATGAAAAAGGATTTCAGCGTAATAAGCAAGACTCTCAAAACAAAATTAAAAGAAGGTTTTAACTTAAACTGTTATTTCGTTTAGGAAACCTGCAACTTTGACTCCGAATTCGTGTTCAACGTGGTCTGGTTTACATAAAATAGTCATAAATATCTCGACGATATGTCATTGAAAAACCCCGCCTTCAGAGTGTTGAGCCCCTTCTTGGTTTTTTTACTCTATTTTTATTTGTTTTTGAAGTCCTTGACGAAATTTGAGAAAGATGGTGGAGTTTTTATTGGACACCTTGTAGATCCACAAGTTTTATCTTAAACCCTTTTTAGATAGAAGCACTAAGTGAAGTGGTCAAAGCTGTTAAGACGATGTTCAGTAATATTTTGAATTTAATTTCAACAAAAAAATATTATATCAGGTGTTCATGGACGGTGGGATCCGGTGTGGCACTGACATTTTCAAAGCCATAGCACTAGGAGCGAATTGGTCTTTATCGGAAGACCAGTGATTTATGGTCTTGCTGTTGTGGAAAGATGGTGTTAAACATGTCATCAACTTGCTCAGAACTGAATTCGACTATGCCATGAGACTTTCTGGTAGGTTTAGCATTTGATATTAGATGAAGTATATGGAATAGTTTAGGCTGTGCAACTATTCAGCACATCAAATCCAATCCTAACTTAGTTGTGCACGAAAGCTATTTTCATCCTAATTTGTCTAAGCTGTAATTCCATTTTCGGGTTACAAAATAAATCTTGTTCAGTTCAGGAAAATAATGTTTGTCTTTTTGCTAGCGATTGTAAATCTTGGTGTAAACAAATAAAAAGTTACATCCCACATTAAATCTCACATGGTGCTTAATGCATCAAAAATTAGCAAACCGACTTTCAAAAAATGGCACAATTGTTTCTTTGGATAAAAAGTGCACTGCTACAGTCTAGAGACATCTTTTTTTATTTATACTTCTTGTCTATTTTAAAGGAGGACGAAAAAATGGGGAGGTATTTTGACTAGAAAGTGAGATTTCGCTACCTTTAGTTAATTTAATTTTTATTTTAACCCCTAATTTTTTTTCACACTAATTATTATTACCATAAATCCACCCGAGAAAAAACACATCAGATCAAAGTTTCGCAATAAATCTTTTTCGAAAAAGTTTCCCTGGTCCAATTCAGGTAGGTCCTGGTAGTGTTGGGAACTGTTTCAGAACTCACGTTTTATCGATGCTTTAGTAAATATGATTATATAAAGTCTATTCTCAAAATAGTGCTAGAAAGCAGCGCTACATTTTGATCATAAAACTGTGTCTGACTATTCCTACACAATTTGCAAAAAAAGCAAAAGTTCTCAAAAAGTCCGAAATTTTCCCGAAGGCCGTAATTTTTTTTTTGAATTTGTGCTTTTTTCGTAAATTGTGCAAGCATAATCAGACACAGTTTTATACTCAATATGTAGCGCTGCTTTCTTGCGTTATTTTGAGTATAAACGTTTACGTAATCATATTTACTATAGCACCGATAAAAACGTGAGTTCTGAAACAGTCCCGAAAACTACCAGGACCTTCCTGAATTAAATTAATACAATTTTTTCGAGAAAAAAAATGTAATTCGAAATTTCGATCCGATGTGATTTTTGTCGGTGGATTCATAATAATTTTGATTGGTGTAAAAAAAAGAAGGGGTTAAAATAGAAATAAAATTAATCTAAGCTTGCGAAATTCCATTTTCTAGTCAAATAACCCCCCCCATGTTTTCGCCTTCCTTTAATTAAGCGCGTGAGTGTTTTCCTGCGCAAAAAATATATGGCGCAAGCAATAGTTTGGAACATCTAGATATCTTTTTCTAAGACATGCTCTTTATCATGTTTGACGAAATAGTGTAAGGAATGGGATTTGCAAAAGCAAATGTATACTAAAATTGAAAGCAGATGTGTCCTGTGTGAAATAGTATTGAACGAAAGTATGAGGAAATTAGTCTTGTCATAAGCTGATCTGTACGGTGTTGAGTGTCAACCCGTCTGTGTGATGTAAAGAGATTTAATTGTCTTTGTTCATATAGATCGAGCAATGCATTCTGCTACTGTAAAAATGTTAGATAGACTCGTCGCCTCGTCTCTAGAGATATAAGCGATGTGATGTATCGCATCGCAACATCGCATCGCACGCAGCCATTTGGAAAAAAACATCGCATCGCCACATCGCACGCAATTTTTAAAAACATCGCAAAACATTTGGAAAATCGAGCTTCAAGAAGAAGCTAGCGGATTCCTCTTCAAAAAACTTCACCAACAGAAGCAAAGTGTAATATTTGCAACAAAGCATCTCGATGCCAAACGCGGGCCAGCAAATTCGAAGGGACATCTTACAACACATCCGGATTATCAGAAGAAGTTCAACAACATGAAGAAAGCCGAGAAAACAGAAGAGGAAGCGATGAAGCAAGAAATTACGAGGGTTGTGGTCAAAATAAAAGCTGAATGAATAATTCTAGCCATTCTTTCAATGATTGGAATCCTTTGAGGCGATTTCTCTGGACTGGAAATTGCCTGCACCAATCAGCCGTTTACCATCTTCGAATTCGAGTCTTTCAAAGCGCTGTTATCGTCGAGTGATCGCGCGAATTAAAAGGTGAGATTGTTGTTCGTGAATAATGCAATAAATATTGAAATTTCAGGTTACCATCACTACAGCAATTGGTCATGCCAAGAGTCTACGCCGCTGTCAGAAGGAAGTCACGAATTGTCTCAATGAATGCAGTGATCTCTCTTTCACGTCAGATATATGGTCAGGTCCTACTAAAAGCTTCCAAGAAATTTATTATATTTTAGTCTCACTGCTCAAGGGATCGATTGTCATGGAAGCGGCTCAAGTTCGTCCTATGCGTTTTATGACTACAGAAGATCCAATCTGAGTCCTGAGAAAGCAGATCAATTGTAATCTACGAACAAGAATCTCCCGCTCTTGAATTTTGAGTATAAAAATGTTGATTTGTTTGGTTATTGTAATAATAAAGGTGATTTGGGTCCGGTGGGAAAAACATCGCACATCGCTGCGATGTATCGCACCTGATTTTTCGAAATATCGCACATCGCATCGCAATTTTGAAAAAAAAAAATCGCATCGCAACATCGCAAAAGGTAAATTTCTATCTCTACCGTCGTCTCAACCAAAGTGTCCTGGAAATAGTGCATGCTAAGAAATAAAAGCTTCTACTAGACTCTTGGCAAATTAAGTTCGAGCCACAGGCTAGAAAGCTTTTAATGTGACATACATTCATGTAGACAACAGCGCTATTGTAAACAAAATTTAACATTCATGAAGAATAAAAGCAGCAGTGCCTTTTGGTAATGTAAAGCACAGTCTATTTTTCGGTAGTTCTTTAGTCCCCCCCCATACTCGGATTTTTTGAAAAGTGACCCAAAATCAAACCCAAAATCAAATCGACCAAATTTAACCCTTTTTAAGCAAAATCTAGGTAAAATACTAGATTTGAACAGGTTTTTAATTTCTGTGCCTATCGCATAAATAAACTCTCGTATGCATGCTTTTTCATGCATCCAGAGTCACTTTCGAGTGATTGTGTCTCAGGTATGTGTGTGTGCGCATCTCAACCCCCTTCGGGGCGTAGGGGGCTTGGTTAGAGATGCGCGCACAGACTTACCTTAGACATAATTCCGAGCAAGACTCTTAATCGAAAATGCATTAAGAGAGGCTTTTGCCCAGCTCCAGCGAGAAAATGTGATAAATCAGTTAGTCTTTGGCACACGGAAGACGGTGCGGCAGATCGGTATATCCGGTGCAGAATTCGACGGAGAACACGCATACCTTTTTTTGAAAAAAGTTACTCTGAAGGGTCAAAATACCGTGTTGAAAATAGGCATATTTCATACTATCGTAAAATGATGTTTTTAGTTTGTTCTGCATTTATCTTCATTATATGACACCAACTCATTCACATATTACTTGTCAAAGTGACCGCCTCAATCTCATCTTTCGAATGTGTGTAAGCTTTCTGTGCCATCATAACGAAATCTGAGTTTTTTTTGTCTAAAGAATATGTTATGTCAATTTTTCAAAAACGCTGTTTTACTTAAATTAGCAAAATTAAGTGTGATACGGCCGTTTTTCAGTCAACATCACACACTATTCAAAAGAGCAATGAAAACTGCACCAGAAAATAAATCATTGAACTGAAAATATATGATTTTTAAGTGCAAAGCGACAGTCGCAAATAAAAATCAAAACATTGGTTAAAAAACATTCTTTGACAGAAAACTTTTTTTTCGATAGTGACACTCGAAATTCTAACATTAAATTCGTGTTCAGCACAGTCAATTTCCTTATCAAACTACTCTTAAATCTTTAAATTCACTGTCAAATTTAGAATTCCGCTCAAGATAATAAATAAATATTCAAACGAAAAGCTTTCGCATTTGTTGAATATTTATTGTCTTGAGCGGAATTCTAAATTTGACAGCGGATTCAAAGATTCAAGAGTTTTGATAAGAAATTGACTATGCTGAACACGAATTAAATGTCACGATTTTGAGTATCATTATCGAAATTTTTTTTTTCGGTTAAGCATTTCCGCATTTCCAAATTTCGATTGCGGGGCACTTTGTTGCTCCGAATTTGTTTGAATTATTTTTATTTGCATTAAAATGAACTTTTCCTGTGTAAGCTTAAGATAAGAGATTCGATATTATGTAGTTATGGTGCGGTGTAAGTCGGCTGACTCCTCCGATCCGGCAATGTCAAGCAACGTTGGGTCGACTAGTAAATAGTTAAAAGACATTTTCTGTAAAAATGGACCACCTCTTAGAAACTTTTGTTCCATCAATTTTTTTGAAATTTTTAACTTTTAGTCTCATTCGAAAGAACAGACCATTCTGAGTAAGTTTACTTTTTACAGAACGCCAATTTCATATTTGGATCTCGAAATATGATCAATTCAAAGTTCGACTTGTACCGGAAGTCTGTTTCTTTCTTCTTTTACATCTTTTTACATTTATTGCAGGGACCCCACATATTTCATCATATGAAAATTTCACCGCCCGTTAGAATGAGTAAAAAGGGGCTGTTTGATTATTTACTTTACACAATAACCATCAGCACTGCTTGGCGAAGTCTATCACAGAAAGATGGTTGCCACCTGCTTAAATGGGTGACTGTTTCAGAATAATCGCAAGACTCATTATAGCAGCAACCAATTTATATCGACTTTAAATTTAATTTAATTAAGCTATTATTGTTATTTTTTACTACCATAGAAAAAAATGAACCAATATTATATTTTTCTGATTCTTTTGACTTATGCTCCTTTGGTTCTGACTCAACTAAATCTGGGTGGCCTTCTACCTAGTATTCTTGGCGGCCAGCAAGTTCAACAACAAGGTCTTAGCACGAACTCAGGTTATCCTCAGCCGACCAACGCAATTCCTGGAGCAGTGGTGGTATTCCGGGCATTTATGGTAATACAGAAATGGGCGCTGGAGTACCAGGAGCAAGTGGTTTCCAGGACAAGTTGGCTCAACCACAGGCAATGGTCTATCAGGTTTGTTCAGCCCACAGCAAGGAATAGGTGGTGGAATGCCAATATAGGAAGTGGACAAGCCGGACTGGAAGCTCGGATCGGCCGGTCAGCAAACAGGAATGGGCGCTGGTCTTCGAATTTAAGCAGCCTTCTAGGAGGTCAAGGAGCGGAGCAGGAATTCCAAATTTGAGCAGCCTCTTGGGAGGTCAGCAAACAGCAGTGCAACTGGGTTACCAGATTAAGCAGCCTTCTAGGAGGTCAAGGAGGCGGAGCAGGAATTCCAAATTTGAGCAGCCTCTTGGGAGGTCAGCAAACAGGCAGTGCAACTGGGTTACCAGATTTAAGCAGCCTTTTAGGAGGTCAACAAAATGGATTGGACAGGAGCACAGCTTCAGAGCGTAGGAATGAATACTGGCCAACAAGATGTTTTAGGTGGACTAGGAGTATGCTTGCAAACTTGGGCTAAATCAACTTGTAGTTTACTCTACAAAAAGTTAAAAAATACTGTTTGCTTTATGATGTTTTAAGTCACAATTACATTGTTATTTTTTAAAGATGATAAAAATGTTAAGAAATAAAAATAATACTTTTTGTGACTATTGAAATTTGTTTTAAAAAACGAGTTATTAAAAGTGATCCTTGTGCTTTTTCGACTAGACTACCAAAGACAGTTGCCACGTAAATTCGAAAATTGGGCGACAAAGTGTTAGACCCTAGCGGATACAAGCTTGGTAAATAGACTATAGAGCAAAATAAAAAAGTTACTACATTGCAAAATTAAAAGAAGACACCCTACAAAATAGCGCAATACCAGAGTTACCATTTCTCAAAGTTTTAAAAAATATGTATATTTGCTCAAAATAAAGATATTTTAGGGTTTCGCGAAAATAAACTATTTTATCCAGTGCTTTTCGCTCTTTTTGCTAAAAAAAAAGATTTTGTGAATTGCTTGATGAATTGCTTGCTGCAAAAATAGTTAGCCTGGCAGTACTTGCGTGTCCATGTAATAGATTTCCTGTTAATTTCGGTCGCCAAACTGCACATTCCTTGCTTTTGAACTTTTGATGTTTCTATACACAGTCTCTATAAAAATACTTGATCAAGGCAGATAAGTTGGAATTCTTTGACCATAGATCAGTGCAAGGCTACCAGATTTTTTTCCAAAAAAAAAGGATTTTTTTTAATAATGACATTTTAAATTATTTTACCGAAATATTCTATTTGATCCAGTGCTTATTGCTTTTTCACTCCTGAAAATAACGTTTTCACTTAAAATTTAAAAAAATGAAAACAAATCTTATAAATAAGGACGTCTGGAAGCCTTGGATTAGTGTATTTTATAAGAAATCCTTGGCTTCTTCAAATTAGCTTTCTTCTTTCTTTTTCTCGACACTTTTTATGAGCTTTCAGCCATTCTAAAATTGGAAAAAATTTGTCACTTTAAAAAGGGGTACTTATAAATTTGATATAAACGGGGTGGGGGTTGACAGCTGTTAAGGAGATAGTCTTGACACGAAATGATTAATCTCAGTTTTTGTTTTTTATAATGTGGTTTTAGAGCAGGCTTCTCATCTGTAATTTATTTAAAGATTTGTACTTTATTTGGCACCCTAAATCTTTGGAATTTTTGAGGTTTTACGTCAAAATCTTTATTTTTGGTGCTCAAATCTCAACAAGCACTGAATAAAATGGCATTTTTTGACGAAAAATGCCCAAATTGTACTTTATTTTGCCAAATGTATTTTATTTCAAAATTTGAGATGAGAACTCTGATAACTTGGTGTTGCGATATTCGACAAACTTGTGCAGATTCAAAAGTTGGACTAACATCGTCAATATCAAATTTCTAAATTCCTTCAAAAAGTGAAATGAAAATTAAAAACAGACTAAGCACCCTTTTTCAATGGTTTTTTCCTTTTCCATTTAGATTTTTCAGGACACTCTTTAAAAGAATTAAGAAATACTGATATTGATCATGATGCTCAAACTTTTAATTCTGCACAAGTTTGTTTGACATCCAACAACAAGTTGTCGACAAAATATGGCTCTACAGTCACGTTTAAAAAACAAAAAGACTATGATTAATCCTTTCGTGTCGAGACTATATCCTTAACACGAAAACGGCCGGTTGTAAGAGTTGCTAATCCTGACGCAGAATTTCACGCTGAACACGATGGTGCGGGTCCTTTTCGCTTCAATGATGAATCAAGTAGATGAAAAAGGGTCCGGAAGGTAACAAATTGGACATGGTTAACATCCAAGTGGATACTCACAAGTTTTTAATCAAAGATCCCTGATGGTCATACACACCATTGCTCATGATACACTAAAATGACCGCCAAGAGTTCAGCTTTCTAAATTATCAAACATAAGATTTTCAATTTGAAAAGTTGAGATAAATCACATCTTGTTTGTTGAAGTATGGATTTTCCAAATGTTCTACCCTGGCATTCTACGAGCCATAACTTTGTGTAGGGATGACATATAAGTTAATCAGGAAAAATAAAATAAATAACAGAGTCTGATCATCATTTTGGCACTAAATGCAACAATAGTTTATTGTGAAAACGTGACAAAATATCCAAAATCAATATATAAGTTGCAACACGAATTTCCGATAAATTCTTTTCTACAGGTGAAAGCTCTCATTCTGACACCAGCTTCGTGTTCAGCGTGGTCGATTTGCTCATACAGCTGGTCTTAATATCTCAGAGCCAATGGGAAATTTTAAATTCTCATATTTCAAGACCAGTTGTATAAGCAAATCGATCACGCTGAACACGAAGCTGGTGTCAGAATGTGAGGTTTTCCTAGTAGAAAAAAGTTATGGGAAATTCGTGTGGCAACTTATATATTGATTTTGGACATTTTGTCACGTTTTCACAATAAACTATTGCTGCATTTATTGCCAAAATGATCGTGAGATTCTGTTCTTTTTTGAACATTGAGTTATATGTTATCTCTACACAAAGTTATGGCTCGTAGAATGCCAGGGTAGAACATTTGGAAAAACTCCAGTTCAACAAACAAGTTGTGATTTATCTTAACTTTTCAAAACCAAAAAGTCTATTTTTCAAACTATTAGCTAGCTGGACTTTTATCGGTCATTTGGTGTATTGTGAGCGTGTGTGCAGTATGAAATCACGCGCACCACTTGAAACCTTCTGGGTATCTAGTTGTATTTTGAACATGTACAATTTGTTACCTTCCGGACCCTTTTTCACCTACTTGATCCATCACTGAAGCAAAAAGGACCCGCGCCATCATGTTCAGCATGAAGTTCTGCGTCCGAATCAGCAACTCTTACAACCGGCTGTTCTCGTTTTAACAGCTTCCCCCTTTAATGCGAAAACGAGAAATTTCAAAAGTATTTTGATTAATGTTTTTCTGTTTTTCTATATTATCACCTTATTCGTTGTAGTTATGCGTAATCACACCTTATCACCTTGTTCTTCCGTAATCCTCTTTATTAGGTGTCATCAGCGAGGCGGATCGCCTAGTTAATCTCCAAATTGCAGCTTATTTATGTATTTTAATTAAAATTAAAGGTGACTTCAGCCATTAAAACATGCCAAACCTCGAAACTCCAAGTCTTCAGGAGCTAAAAAGAGAAGAGGATTGTTTAAATATAATTAGATAGAATAGCAGCTTAACCAGGTCACCTCGGCAACCAAACACTGCCTAATACATCTTCTTCTTGGTATTTTGCTGCCCTAAACTCAAGCATCGACAAATGAAAACTCGCCATTCTTACTGAAGTGCAACAATTCGCTGCTTATCACAACATGCATATTCTTTGTTCTTGGTTTTGTTGCCATACCCTGTTTTATTATAAACTGATGTTTTAGCGACCATATAGACCTTGCTTTGCTTGAACATACTTTGTCTTTTGAAAAAAATAGGAAAGATTGTTTTAAACAATGATTTTTTTATTCTTGTATACTTTTGAAGGCTAGCCTTTTTTAAAGTTTGGCAAAAAGCCCAATAAATGAAAGCCTGTCTCACAGGGGCTTAAAATTCGGCTAAAGTGCACTTTATGGGGGTTGCCAAAAGTTGGGTTTGTTTTAGGGGAAAGTATTTCATAGGCCCTGAGAACGATAGAAACGGCAAAAAAATGTGTGGGTAGGCCATTTTTCGAAAAAAAAATTTTTCGATTCACAGGGGGGATATCATGGTGTTTTTAGTCAAAATTTCAAAAATTTAAATTGGCGCCTTTTGAATTCAAAGGGAATAAGGGCTGTATAGGGAGGGGAAGGAATAAAAAGGGGCCACTAATCACACAGGTGCCACTAACAAGAAGATGTTGAACATAGTTTGAATACTGGGCCTACCGCATAAATAAACTCTGGTATGCATGCTCTTTGATGCATCCAGAGTCACTTTCGAGTGATTTGTGTCTAAGGTATGTGGGTGTGCGCATCTCAACTCCAAGCCCCCTACGCCCCGAAGGGGCTCAGGCGGCTTGAGAGTTAGAGATGCGCGCACTCACATACCTTAGACATGATTCCGAGAAGTACTCTTGATCAAAAAATGCATATAGAGTCTCTTTTGCCACGGCCTTCCCACACATTTTTTTGCCGTTTCTATCGTTCTCAGGTCCTATGAAATACTTTCCCTAAAAAAACCCACTTTTGGATAACCCCCATAAAGTGCACTCCTGCCTAAAATTCAAAAACATAATCACTTTTAAAAACACAAAACGCCATGAAATTTCAAAAAAGAATTTTGCCGAAATGCTTTTTACCGTATTTCCTGTATTTAGTAGAGACCACATCGGGAGGGGATCCCGGGCGGATCCCGTCCCGCCCGCCCTGATTTTGGCCGAAAATCCCGTCCCGAAATCCCACCCGTTAATTTTCCAAAATCCCGATCGCGATTTTTTTAGTTGAAAATCCTGTCCTGAAATCCCGCCCGAAGGGCCGATGCGGTCTCTATAATTTAGCCCCCGTGGCTAAATTTTTGGATGCACAAAAATCTTGAAATTCTAAATGAAAAATGGCTTTAAGTCTGAAGTTCTAGTCAAAAAAAGAGGGGGGGGGGATGTGGTGGGTTTAAATTAGAAGATATATCCTTATTTGCAGCAATTTAATTTTTACGAGTACTAACCAAAATACAAAGACTAAAAATTCGGAAAACGAGGAAAGCCTCAAGCACTTAACTCATTTATAAAGTCTCTTTATTAGCGAAACAAATAATGAACTCTGAATTCAACCAATAAAATCAAACAAACAATTCTAAAAAAAATAACGAGGACAATGTTTAGCCTAAAATACTTGCGGCTAGATAACGTTCTGTCGGCTTCAGCGTGGGCCTTTCTACGATCTTCTGACAACTTCTCCTTCCACTTCTCATTGATGCCTTCCGCGTTGAAAACGCCTTCAATTGCCAGAAATATGATCTGAAAGCAATTTATGAAAAATCAAGAAGTATTGCAACATACAAATTACACCTCCGGAGCAACAAGAGTGTTAGGCTCGTCGCGTATCCCGCTTGCATCCATCCGCAAAATTGTTCCCAGACAGTATTCGACTACTGCATCCTTGAAATTCTCGCAAAATAGACTCTACGCTTCCTTTCAAGGCGGCTGCGGTTGTCTAGAAAAATAATTATCGAGAGATTTGCTGAGACAATGACAAAAACCTTTTCAACGTCCATCGTAGGGAAGATTTTGCGGAACTTGGCTATCACTTCATCCTGCTGCTCATTCAAGTTGAGGCTCTTAACTCTACCTACTTACTGCTGCACTCTGTCTCTTGACCGAGAGTGCTGCTTTTGATTCGTCTTCCAGCTTTCTTTTCTTCGACCTGTTTCGCTATAAGAAGTCATAAACACCACCAAACAGTAAGGTAAATCAGCTTACAAAGACGCATCCTCCCAGCTTCCTGAGCTTGCTCACCTGATCCTTTTTTAGCTATCTTTTGCTTGTCCATTTGCTCACCAAGGACTTTTCTTGTATGCGTTTCCTGATTTTGAACCATTTGACTCCGTATAGCCAGATTCAGAACTTGCAGCCGCTTCTTATGACTTGAATTGCGAGCCTTCATCATGCCTGAAAATTACGCCGAATTTCAGTCCGTCAAAATATCTAAAAAAAAGCGTCGATTTTAAGACGTTCTATACACCAAAATAAAGCCCAAAGTATCCTCTATCTAAATAACCGGACCAAATTTTTTAAGGATAGAATTTCAGAAACTAGAAACCATATGAAGTAAACAACTGGCATTTTTCCGACTAAAAATAGGGGTTTTTGCGTTTTTCAATCTAACTTTTGTATAAAACCACCAAAATTGTATTTTTACATACCTCTTTGGTACCAAATTGCAGCAAATTTAATCCTCTATTGAGCCTCCGGTTTAGTTTTTGGGTGATATGAGAAAATATAGTCGTGGCAAACTCTTTCGCATTTGACAACTCGAAATTTGTTTGAATGTTTTGTTCGTAGAATCTATTGTGGTCACCAATTTTTTCATGTTTTATAGATGAGTGATGGCTTGTTGGAAAGCTACACTCAAGGCGAATCTAAGCCAATCACATGTACCAGTAAAACTAATAATATTTATCGAACATCGGTAGAAAACATGAATCAATAGAAAATCAATCCAATTTAAAAATTTTGATTTGGCGCAAATATTTGAAAGTGATTATGTTTTTGAATTTAAGCCCCTGTGCTCTGCTTTTGGTAAAGTATCAAATATTCAGACGACATTTTGTGCTACAGTAAAAATTATTTGAAGAACTAATCCCGGGGTTGCCCGTATAAATTGTGCATCAGCATTTGTTTTCTTTCTCGACAAACTTTTTCATGCGTTCTCATCTAAATTTTTTAACTTTTCCGCCTAGTTTTAAAAATAGTATAAGATCATCAATATTAGTTTTTACGCAAAATAGGTGAAATATGGGAAAATTCAACAAAAGTTTGCTGGTTCTCACCTTTACTTTTTATTTTTTTTTTTGACAAAAACACCTTTCGAGAGGAAGTTTTATGCTAGTTTTCACTATTAAAGTTCCTACAAGATGCACAATTTAATACACACAGCCATTCTGGAGTTTAAATTTATAAGATTTTATTTTGTTTAAACGCGAGGGTTGGAGGCTTAAAGAATTAAATGTTTAGAGTAGGGTAGGACGCGGTCGGGTAATTTGGCTCAACCCGGTTCCCGGGTACCCGTGTTTTCACGGACCCGGTTCTCGGTTCGGGTAGCATTTTACCGGTCGGTACCCGACCGGGTATGCGGGTAATGGCAACTTTACCTTGGAACCTTTGGAACCTATAGAGATCCTTACATTTAAGATACAGTCAAACCTCTCTGTAACGGCACCTCTGTGGACCGGCCTCAGAGAGGTACCGTTATCAGGAGGTGCTGTTATAGACATGGTTTTTGTACAAGATCCGTGAAGGACAGGGGAGACCAATGTAAAATTTTTTTTAACCCAAATGTCTTTTTGTTTAGAAATTTTCATCACGAGCCCTGAATAAGGGTGTGTGCCTTACACCCCCCCCCTGATTTCTGGTGAAATTTTCAATGAAATTACCAACCCTTACATTATTTTTGTTATTTTTAAGACTAGGCAAGGGCTAGCCAACAAAAGTGAACTATGTTTGGATGGAATGAAATGTGATTCTAAGGTATGTTTCAGTCAGCCCTAACATGAGCCGGCCTTCCTTTGCCAAAGCCTTTAAACCAATGAAACAACAACAGGGTTGTCAAGGAAAAGCACACCCACATTGAGAGATGGAGCCAAAACCCCTTATAAGATATTCAACCATAATGTAATTACAATAAGCATTTTTGCGGCAAGACAACTTGAAGGTTAAGTCATTGTGAACATAGTTGTCTCTGAACACATGCGAAAGAATGGGTGCCGTATATAGAGGTCTTTTCATTTGTCGGGATTTGTCCAAGGTGCCGTTATAGAGAGAGTGTTGTGATAGAGTGGTGCCGTTATAGAGAGGTTCGACTGTATCTGCGCTTTTGCTCGCCTTTGACTGTAATGACGTCGAAGAACTTCTAGATGCGTGCTGTTTGACGCGGCATTGCTTCTTGAAAAATTTGACCCTACCGGAGTATACCCCCCCCCCCAAATGAAATTTTTTAAAGTGTTTTTAAACACCCTATATCGACCCAAAATTGCCTCGGGAGTTCAAAAAAGACATTATTTTTGAGTTCTGGTTAATAAAAAATTGAGTTTTGGACATTTGAAATTTCGACCATTTGCCTGTTTGGCATGTTTTGGTCACTGGAGCTGGGCAAAAATAGTCTCTAAATGCATTTTTGTTCAAGAGTCTTGGTCGGAATTATGTCTAAGGTAAGTGAGTGCGCGCACCTCTAACCCAACCAAGCCCCCTGCACCCCTTCGGGGGCGCAGGGGCTTGGTTGCTTGGGTTGAGATGCGCACACCCACATACCTTAGACGCAAAACACTCGAAAGTGACTCTGGATGCATAAAAATGTATGCATACCAGAGTTTATTTATGCGGTAGGCCCCAGTCAACAAAACTATGTTCAACATCTTCCTTTTCACACTAAATTGACCCTTTTTCGGTCCTTTCTCACCCTAATATGGCCCTAAATCCTTCAAAAATGGTCAAAATAGGTATATTTGGGTGGTCCCAAAACTCAATTTTTTATTAACCAGAACTCAAAAATAATGTCTTTTTTGAACTCCTGAGGCCATTTTAGGTCGATTTAGGTGTTTGGAAACACTTTAAAAAAAATTTCATTGGGGGGGATTATACTCCGGTAGCGCCAAAAATTTAAATCGGAGAATGCAAAACGGTATAGCAAACAAAATTTTACAATCAATTACAAAAACTAGCAACCAGTGTTGTTATTATTAATTAGCCACTTTTTGTGTTTAATTATCTATATCTCGGTGACTGTTTTTTGAAAATTTATGAATAAATACTTATTTGAAAGAGGAGATATAGATCTTCAACTAAAAATCAATGATTTTTAATAAGCAGCAACAATCTTCACTTAGAAATGACTTGGAAATAACTAGGGTTGTAAACATGCTCAAGCAAATTGGTTTGAATCATATGCTCGAGCATTTGCGTTTTTTTCGAACGTATTCGAAATATGCTCGACATATTTTGACCGTACAGTTAACTGTATAGTAAAACTGGTTTCTATTTCGAAGGTTGACTGTGGGCCGAGCATATGCTCGAAATTGACCAATCTGCTCGAGCACATGCTCGTTTCACAACCCTAGCAACAACTGTGTGCCATTTTACAATACGATCCTGTCGAGAGAATTTTTCGACTTACAAACTTCAATCGAATTTTCAAAGTTTAAACTTCAAAATAAAATTAAACTTACGAATTAGCAATTCTATCCAATGCTTATTTGGAACCGGAACCGGTCGGTTCCTGGACCCGGTTCTCGGTTCTTCCGGTTCCTGGACACTCGGTTCTCGGTTCGGGTAATTTTGTCAAAATGCCTCCGGTTCGGTTCGGTTCCCGGTTCGGGTACCCGACCGCGTCCCACCCTAGTTTAGAGGATGGAAGTTTTAAGGAGGTTATACTGTAAAAATATTTAGAAGACTTGTTTTAGGTTGTACTCTACTCAATGACATCTCCTGTGACATCAATAACTGCTAATGACACCAACTTTCACCAAGAATTAAATTCTGATTTAGTGCTGGACTACCTGCTCACCCATCCGGGATTTTTGGAAAGTGTGGTCACTGGCCACAAATTTCAAAAGAGACATTCCAGCGATGGACTCTAAAACGCAACAATAAGTTAAGGCGAGACAGCCGAAGGCTACTTTCTGGCTATACTGTAAGTAATCCTGCAAAAGTTTGAAAAATATGGAAAAAGTCTGGGTTTCGGCCTATTTAAGGAAATCACTCTTTTAAAAGTGATTGAAGTATTGTGTAAGATGAGGTTTGTAGCCCTTGAAGTGTTAAAGGCCATTGCCGTCCCCGACAATGGATGTCCCCGCCAATTCAAATTTTTTTTCTGAATCATTGAAATTCTGTTCGAACTTTTCAACTTGGTTTCTAACAAAACTATACCTAAAATTAAATTCTAGGCCTTGTTTTGTTAGAAACCAAGCTGAAAAATCCGTACAGAATTTCAATGATTCAGAAAAAAATTTGAATTGGCGGGGGACAGTTCAAAACAGGTGGCAATGGCCCTTTAATAAAAACTTTAAAATTATTGCGGAAGTTTCGCCGCACTCACTATCAAATTTTAATCATTCAACAATAAAATTTACAGACACCAACAGGTAGAAGCAATTCTCGCCGTATTCTTTTGAGTGTTCTACTAATCGCAATGCACTTTTGTATGAATTGGCGCTCACATGTGCTCAGATCTCACAAGCTGACCAGTTTGAGCTGTTAGTTAGAGCAGCAGCAGTAGAAGATGATCCACAGAGCAATTCTTCGTTCGCTGAGACACAATCTCAACCTAATCCAAGTACCAGCAATAGCGATAGGGTTTGGTTATCTGTCATTAGGTAAGCTAGAAAGTTTTTGGCACACGCAAAGAAGCATTGCCGTCTACGACCACCAGTTTCGTATGTTATATGTTTGAATTAATGGGGAATAGCTTTTTTTATTCAAATTTTATACAAATTTTTGTACCAGTATTTTTAATTATTTTATGGTTTGGAATAATAATAATGTCATTTGCGGAGTAAAAAAGCGCACGAAAAAAAAACGTACGAAACTCGTGTCCGTAGGCAATAATCCTTTGCAAAGTAAAGTCCCAGAATTTTTAAAAATTTGCCTTTGGCCCCCTTTCTGTCTATTTTTTCATCAAACCGACCCCAAAATTTGCAATTTTTTTTATAATTTACTTCTTTTAGTTGAAATTTGGCCCAATATCTTTTAAAAAAGTATTTTCCAATTGCAAAAGCTATGTTTTTAGCCTAATTATGACTTTCAAAGCTCGTTATAGTAATAAAAGCTCAGAATAGTAGCCAGCCCGAGTATTTCCACGACCTCTAACTTTTTGTTCTATTTATGACGAACGGTTTTTTTGTTCTGCTTGATGTTATCCATTAAGTTATTTGGTATATATAATAAATGATGTCATAAACATGATATTTGCTTGTTGCCCTGTGGATTACACCTTGCAACCATCCATAGCCAAGTACCAAAGCCACCGGGGGTACCAAGCAAAAATTGTATTTCTGAAATTATATACCCAATGAATTTGTGGCTCAAGTGAACCCTAATGCAGAAAAGCGATTGTTAAATTGCGTGAAAACAAAAATTTAAGGCCGTTTAATTCCGGGCAATGTTTTGGGCCACACCTGTATTAACCATAAGAGAAGTGAGACTAGAATGATAAAGACCTTAAGAGCTCAAAAACGTAGTCGAAACTCATTTTGCAAATGTGCGGCTTAAAAAGTGAAGCCATATTTTTTCAATCAAATAAATGAATTTAAGAGGAAGTGAGCCAGGAAGTGTTAAACTAAGAAAGGCACGAAAGCAGAGGAAACTGCCTGTACATGTGCTTAAGTTGTTTGATTGCAATGAAATTTTACTAGGTGAAGTACATTTCTACTCGGTAGTCAATGACCGAGATGCTCAGTACCTGCAAGTACTTAGCACTTGGGGCTGTGCCATGGTCCATTTTGCTAAGGTACGTTATTTTAATTAGGTTAAGCTCGGAAGGAAATGCTTTTTAGATAGCTACAGCCAAAGAGTTCCCTACACCAACAACTGTGCTCTCCCCTCTACCACCAGAAGACTTGGAGTATATCAATCGACAAAGAAAACTTAACTCCTTTTTGTTGGACGTTGTTAAGTGGGTATTCTATTAATGTATCTTAAGTTAAAACAAGTAGTTAAGGTCGATCTTTCAAGACATAATTACAATGGATAGTGTAATTTTAAAGTTATGGTCGGTTTCTTTAACTCTTGTTTGTGATTCTAATCTTAAATGTTTGCCTGGATTTTTCGTAATTTGAAAACCATACAATTTCCTAATTCAACCAATTTCATAAAATTTTTAATGCGCGCAAATCCAGACACATTTTTCCGGCGATGTTTTTTTAACTATTTTCCATAGCATTTCAGAATTTGAATCGTATCTGATAGTCAACATAAGTCACAGATTGAAATAAGTCTTTTGAAAACAACAATTGAACCACTAAAAGTTAAAAACAATCAGAAAAAATATGTTAGGCGAATACTAAACACTCTGGTGCTAAATTTTTTTTTCAAACTTATATAATAAAGGATTTAGAACTTTGCCCAAAAACTTGTAGACGCAGACAGAGCTTCACTTTTCCTTGTCGACAATAAGACACATGAAATATTTGCTCGAATTTTTGATATTAGTCAGGAGTTGGACGAAAATGGTGAGCCCAAAGCTAATGTCCAGCTTGATCAAGAAGGCAACAAAGAAATTAGGTGCGTTATTCTTTTGCCAATAATTTTGTGTGATATTTTTCAGGTTTCCAATAGGCAAAGGAATAGCTGGACATGTAGCGCTGACTGGAGAAAGTCTCAATATTACAAACGCTTATGAAGATGAGCGCTTTAACAGGGAAATCGATTCCAAGACAGGTTATCACACTGAAACCATACTCTGCATGCCTATCTTCATTCGAAACAGGTTTTAAAACTCTTTTGGGTTTTCAACTAATTCAAGATTAACTGATTTTAGCGTGATTGGAGTAGTCCAAATGGTCAATAAACACAGCGGCGTTTTCACTCAGATCGACGAAGAAGCCTTTGAAACGTTTGCCAATTATTGTGGACTTGCTTTGCATCACGCTAAGCTATATGATAAAATTAGAAGATCAGAACAGTGCGCATCTAGAGCGAATGTTTTACTCTAACAGAAAACTATTTCAGAAATATAGGGTGGCACTAGAAGTATTAGCCTATCACAGTGTGTGCAACAGGGATGAAGTCAACAAACTCAAAAAAGTCCAGTTGAGAGAGAAATACCTGAATTAGATCTGTAAGTTTTCTGAAAAGGGCTGTTTGGACAAGTCTATTAAGAATTTTCGGTGCTTTTGGTTTTCTCACAAAATAATGAAGAAACACATTTTCATTAATCAGCCAATGTACCAAGTCGGTCGGCTAATTGCAAATAAGCGATCGGACGCTACTGCGATCGATCTCACCCGACAATGGCTACTGCGCTTCAAACCCCACCTTATGCACCCTTTGTTATTTTCAATATAAATCTTAGTAGCCTTTTTTGCACAAAGTAACATCTATATTGTCTCTTCTCATGCTGATACGGCCTTTGTTTCCTTTAAATAATAAAAAAGCGTAATAGTCATTATTAAGTGGGATCAAATAAAGTAGCGCTGCCAATCTCAGTGCTGGAACTCGTCCTTAGCTCGTCCTTCCCTCGTCCTTGATATTTCATGGACTTTTTCATGAATTATGTTTTGTGTCTTAAAATATTTTATTATAGATCTGTTCACAGGATGTAGTGATGGAAGCGGGACGGGACGGTCCCGAAAGTCCCGTCCCGCCGAAGAAAATTCAGGCAAAAGTCCCGTCCCGGTGGTCCCGAAATTTCGAAACAAAAGTCCCGGTCCCGGTCCCGAAAATTTGAAAAATTCGGGACTTTTATTTAATTTTCCTACAACAGAATTTTGCGGTTTTGTTTTTTCCTGTCTATTTTTGTCGTTTTTAGATCTCATATGATTATTACACTCTTGTTTGTGCCTGAGTTTGTTTCTTATCGAACTAAAAAAGAGGGTTTAAAGTAAACTCTTTACAAATGGTTCAAGAGTGAACTGTTTACACTCAGGTCTAAGTAAACTTTCGATTTTAATCAATTTATATTAATTATTGATTTAATTATGCAGCCGGCCGTTCAATTTTCAGACACCCAAAATCCGAAAAACTGGAGATCAATTTTATAAATTTTGAGCGCTTAACTATAAACATAAAACGAGATCAGTAGAGCTCGTTGGACTAAGAAAATACAAAAAACAGCGATGTAAAGTATTCGCTCTATGCTGACATATATAGTAGGTGTGCATTTCGCCCCGAGAGGGATTTCGGGATCAGGATTGAGGCCTTAAAAGAATTCGGGATCGGGATTGCCACGAAAACACAAAATTATGTAAAAACAAAAATTATCTGGCCAAAAATTATTTTTAAAATGATCATTGGGGTTGGCAATTTTCGGGATCGAGATTTTCAAAATCGATGGGGAGGGATTCGAGATCGGGATTCAACATCAAAATCCTCGGAATGCGGTTCCCGATTTGAGAGCGATCCCAATCCCGTGCATACCTTTAATATACAGGATGGCCCGAAAAAATTCGGAAAATTAAAAATTCAATTTTTGAAATTTTTTGATCAGAAACTTTTTCCCATTGTTTCCATGCATATCTTCTATATTTCCTGTCCTCGAAATCGAGAAGCCGCAAAATTTGAGAAAATAGAGTATTTACAAATTTTTTAAAGGTTATCTTTTTACAGTCCCGAACGGACTTTTTTTGGTCCCGGTGAAATTTTGAAAAGTCCCGGTCCCGGTCCCGAAATTTTTTTTTCTAAAGTCCCGTCCCGGTAGTCCCGAAATTTGAATATTTCCATCACTAACAGGATGTTACTCTACAAAATTATAAAGAGATCGTAACACAGATGAAACAATAAGTCAAATAGAAAATAGATCAAAAGTCTAAGGACGAGCAACTCGTCCCAAACTCGTCCATATACTCGTTTTTAGATTTTTAGTGTCTTTTTTGCTCAACTCTGAGCATCTTTTAATATTTTTTCGACCAACTTTGTAGAGGAGAGTTTTTCTAAACAGATGTAACTGGTGTCCAAAAAGTTCGGAGCGGACTTTTAAGCTTAATTTTTGAAATGAAAATTATGCAATAAAAAAATTCCAAATATACAGTTTTGTTGCCCTGAATCTCCTCTTTCAAATGGCATATTGCTTTTAGCTTGATTATTCTAGATAACTCACCATTTGGGTCCAAACACTTGTCTGGTCATTTTGAGAAGGTTACCCGCGTTTTCATCACTTTAACTGGTCAAATGTTTTATTGAATTTAAAGCGTCCCTATAAAATTTCATGACCATGTTGTAGCGCAGCACAAGAGCTACAAAACCCATGTGGCAGAATAGTTTTTGAAAATTTGAGTGTTGAGATATGGCCTTTTGGAAAAAATCAATTTCTTGAAAAAATGACCAAAAATGACCATTTTGCCAATTTTTCGAATTTTAGTCATTTTTTTGCAAGAAATTGATTTTTTCCAAAAGGCCATATCTCAACACTCAAATTTTTAAAAATTATTCTGTAACATGGGTTTTGTAGCTCTTGAGCTGCGCTACAACATGGTCATGAAATTTTATAGGGACGCTCTAAATTCAATAAAACATTTGACCAGTTAAAGTGATGAAAACGCGGGTAACCTTCTCAAAATGACCAGACAAGTGTTTGGACCCAAATGGTGAGTTATCCAGAATAATCAAGCTAAAAACAATATGCCATTTGAAAGAGGAGATTCAGGGCAACAAAACTGTATATTTGGAATTTTTTTATTGCATAATTTTCATTTCAAAATTAAGCTTAAAAGTCCGCTCCGAACTTTTTGGACACCAGTTAGTACACAACATTTAAAACTTTACAACATTTTCTATGACAAAGGCAGTAAAATATAAAGGACGAGCCGAGGACGAGTTCACAGCACTGCTGCCAATCGGCTCAAAACACGACAGGATGAATTTAAATCTGGTATAACGACGACTCGATACACATTGTGACTCGATACACCAACTCGATACAGTTGCGACTCGATACACCAACTCGATACACCGAGTCTCAGGTTCGACTCCCGACTAGTGTTATACACTCCGTATCATAAGTATAGACGCACCCATATTTTGTGATATTTTAGCGATTTTGACTAAAAGTGAGAAATGTTTTAATATAACGAGATACATTTAGGCGGAAAAACATGTTCTGGCGCAAAAACCAAGTTAGAAAGCGCAAGAAAATAATTTGTAGTTGTAAACATTGAAATCAGACGTATCATAAGTATAGACGCAGTTCGGTTTGTAATGCGCCGCTCGATGTTTTTATTTATTTTGAAGCAGATATCATCTTACTTCTGGTTCAACTGTGTCTCGGCTACAATTCGGTAGGTCGAAAACGGACGGTTGAATTTCGACAAGACAAAACAGGCTAAAAATAAGGCAAAAAGAGGGGTTTTTTACTTTCTTAACTTCAACCGTCCGTTTCTCAGCCCTGTATTTTTATAAAACAACAGTCAACATGTCATTATGTAGAAAAATCAAAGAGCTTTCAAATCATGCAATGGATTTTATCTTTTCATCGACATTTTTTGAGAAAAGCTATTATTTATGTGACTAAACAGTCATTTTCTTTAGATTTTCCTTCATTTTGACTAGGAATCGACGTTTTCATGTTGATGGTCATAACTTTTCTTAGAATGATCAAAAAAATAAGTTTGACCTACCGAATTGTAGCCGAGACACAGTCGAACCAGAAGTAAGATGATATCTGCTTCAAAAAAATAAAAACATCGAGCGGCGCATTACAAACCGAACTGCGTCTATACTTATGATACGTCTGATTTCAATGTTTACAACTACAAATTCTTTTCTTGCGCTTTCCAACTCGGATTTTGCGCCAGAACATATTTTTTCGCCTATATGTATCTCTTTATATTAAAACATTTTTCACTTTTAGTCAAAAATCGCTAAAATATCACAAAATATGGGTGCGTCTATACTTATGATACGGACTGTAGTCAGGTTTTGTGGTAGCAAAGTCCTCTTGTTACTTATATATTTGTATAAATTAAAAGCCTGATAGTCTTTACTTCACGTGTTCAGGTATTAATCAGCATGTACAGAGTTTTACTTGTGCACACACAGCGTATAAAAGCCCGAACTGCACCGATTACTTATACTGATGATGGCAGAGGATGCTATCTATGGACAAAGACAGGAAGAACGTCAACGAAAAATAGAATCGAGCAGGGCTTTTTCGTTGCTCTGGATGTCAAGCCATTAATGAATCGAGTGCCAACAAATCCAAAGTGTCGTCTCTGAAGTTCAATATTTCTGGTACAACATGGCTAGATAATCCAGCTAATTACACTCACATATGCGAGCCGAAGTCAAACCTTTATGGCATACGTCGTTATAGGTAACAGGACAATAATTCGAAGGTTTTCCTGGCAGAAAAGCAGCTGGTGGTGGTAAACAAGAAACAGCTGCAGCAGTGAGGTTCGGATGGACCAAAGGATCAATATCGACTCCAAGGAAAAACGGAAGAAGGTATTTATTTTTCAGTTTGAGATTCTACTAAATTAATTTTAAGAGTATCGGCAGATTAGAAATGCAGTTTGCGGAGGTGTAGAAGCGATGAAGGCTTCCCTGTATCGATCTAGTAGAAAGCGTTTTCTTAATATCACTACATTCCCTCAATTTTTGGCTGATGAGAATAGGAGAATGCGTTCGACGCTTCGTGCAACGAGGTAATGATTGGTCATGAGCATTTTGAAGAGCAGCTTCATCTTCATGGATGTTTTTTTATTTTTAAAGACTCGATCTAGTGTCCTGTTCTAGATGATGATATGCTCATTTTCTCTTCACCACTTCAACTAAATCTGCTAAGAAGTTGCACTCACATAATCTCGGATGGTACGTTCAAGTATGCGCCTAATGGAGTCAAGCAGATTTACCTGGTATTTGGACTGGTCAGAGAAAGCTATTCGACACCGCTAGTCACTGTGCTGAAAGAAAAACAACAGAAGCGTATCAGAGAATGTGGCAATAAGGCAATTATTTATTGTTATTTAACGTTGAGTATTCAATTTAGTACGAGATCGCGGCAACCAGACATTTGTGCAATTTGTCCGCAGACATTTAGCATAATTCTTCGGTATGATTCGGTTGTTTTGCCAGAATCATACCGAAAAATTATGCTAAATTTCCGCGGACAAATTGCACAAATTATGCTAAATGTCCGGTTGCCCGAGATCGCCTCGGGTTTCTCAGCGCTATTCGATACGCTAATTTTGATGCAGAGATAGCTGGTTACACTTCGTTTACGGAAATCGTTCCTGGAGTTTCAGTCAAACTGTGCTCGTTCTAGTAAAACAGGGGCTATATCGCAAGGTAAGGTTTTGGTAAATTCTTGAGCTTTTATGGTTTATTTTAGATCCAGTCTGTTGGCCTTGCAATCGAATGTCAGAATAACCTGGTGGTTCAGAAGGTGGGGTCGAGAGATGTCTCGCTATCTTAAAAAAATAGGCCGTCTAATGGGAATAGATTTTGTGGAGTACAGGTTGTTTACTTGTTATGCTCATAAATTTTTACAGAAGGAGTTCAGATCAATGCTAGAGGACGATGAAGAACGTGTAGAATCTGAACAAGAAGAAATTTTTCACCAAGTAGTTGCCGAAGTCAATCATCCGCCGGTGAACATAGAAAATGTTTGAAGTGAAGAAAAAGCTAATAGTCACAAATTACTGTTATGTTTAACCATTTTCGTTGTTATTCTGTCTTTGGTCCAATAAAATGTAAAAAATATGATACTTCTATTAGTGAATTTTTTTATGATTCAGTAGCGATTAATAAATAATGCGAAAAGGCTATTATAACTCACAAAAAATAAAGTGTATCGAGTTGGTGTATCGAGTCGCAACTGTATCGAGTTGGCGTATCGAGTCGCAACTGTATCGAGCTGGTGTATCGAGTCGCAACTGTATCGAGCTGGCGTATCGAGTCACAATGTGTATCGAGTCGTATGTCAATCTTTAAATCTTACCAAAGTTGACAAAATCAATAGTTCGGCTCACCGCTTTTCTACAAGAAGCAACAGGCGCCTATCGGCGCCTTGATCGTGTTTTGACTTACTAATAGTTATTGACCTTTTTCTATCATTTCTTTGTTTAATGGGTTGGCTTCACTTGCGGACAAGATTTTTCAGACGCAACGCTTGCGGACCGAATTTTGCGGACGCAACATTTGCAGACCGACTTTTTCGGATCAGTACTAAGGTACAAAATGTTCTGGACGCAATCTGACTGCGACTGAAATCATGTAAATCATGCAGAATTAGATAAAACCACTTATATAAAACCACTTATATATTAGATAAAACCACTTATATACATCTACCACGAACCAAAAAAACAAAAAAAATCAAAAAAATCTTGTCTGCAATTGAGGCCGACCCGTCTTTTTTTGAAACCACAATTTTTTTATTTTTGAAATTATTAGTCAAAATCATTTTTTTCGCTTAAAAATTGGCAGTAAAATGACAAGCAATGGTCAAACTGTCCTTTTTTACACAAATTTTTCTTTCAATTTGTCATACGAACCTTGCAATAAACAATGGTGCATACTAAACCGATAGTCAACGAGAACCTAAGATTTGTTTTTTTTAATTTGATGTAATTTATAAAAAATTATCGAATTTTAGATTTGAGTTTAACGGAAATCGTCTCTCGGAATTGGAAAAACCTTTGTATGCAGTGTACATGTTTAGAACATTATTTAGTGGAATTATGTAACTTTCTCAATTTTTTTGATATAATTTGATTTTTGTCGTTTAGAAATTTTGACTTGGACGATCTTGTGCGTTTTATACTTACTGTTAGGAAAAACTACAGAAAAGTGCCATATCACAACTGGACTCATGGCTGGACCGTGGCTCATGCAATGTTTGTCTTTTTGCTTCGAGACAAGGAGTTTAGGCCTTTGGAGGTGGAACTTTTTAATTTTGTTTTACTAATTTTTTACAGGTTTGGTTTCAGAAGTTGGGTTTATTTGTGGCTGCAATATGTCATGATTTAGATCATAGGGCAAAAGTAATTCTTACATGAAATCTATGTCCACTCCATTGGCATCTATTTATTCGACCAGTGTCATGGAACACCATCACTTCAATCAGACAGTCACTATTTTGCAGCAGGTTAATTTTTTGATGTGTGTGCCAGCATCTCAAACCCTAATATTTTAAGCACCATATCACGCGCTTGGAGGGTGTATCACGGTAAAATACCTTAAAGGACCATACTTGTTGATGACAATGAGAATTTGACACATTCAAACGCGTCCGGGACACTTTTTTTACTCCAAAAATACTTTTTGAATGGTATATGGAAATAAAGAACTAAATATCTATATAAGTGACCTAGGTTGCTCAGTGGTATAGCAGCGTTGTGTGGTGCAAGTAGATCTCAGGTTCGATTCCCGCATCTGCGCTGTTGTTTTTATACATTGTTGTCAATATGAAATAAATGATTAAAAAAATAATTTGGGAGTAAAAAAAAGAGTCCCGCGCGCATTTGAATTTTCCGAATTCCCATGGTCCTTCAAAACTAAGCATTAAGGGGAGGAGAAGAATGGGCCATTTCAAATTGGGCCAATTCAATTTGGGCCATTTTCAAATTAGGCCATTTCAAATTGCGCCATTTCAAATTGGACCAAGTTCAAATTGGGCCAATGCAAATTGGGCCAATTTCAAATTGGGTCAATTCAAACTGCGCCAACTTATTGGCAATTTTTTAACTGTTGTTTGATTCAAAATCGTGGCCCATTTTGAAATTGGCCCAATTTGCATTGGACCAATTTGAAAATGGCCCAATTCGAAATGGCGCAATTTGAAATGGCGCAATTTGAAAATGGCCCAAATTGAATTGGCCCAATTTAAGATGGCCCATTCTTCTCCTCCCCGCATTTAATTACCTGGTAAATCCCTTAAACCTGATCCCTTTGAAGAAATTAAAAACAAATCAACGGGTCACTTAGTCTAATGTGTAAAAATGATTCCGATGTCATCAGTTTTTTTCACAATAATGCTATTTTTCCATCAAGAAAGAAATTGATATAAGTGTTTAAAACCATAAAAAGTGCAACACAAATCATAAAAAAGTTTAAAAATAATAATTAATTCAATAAAAATTGACGGAAAACTTCTTTCTTGCTAAGCAAAACCTAAATTCTGATACCGGATTCGTGTTCAGCGATTTCTTTACAAAGATGTTCTTTAATTTGCAAAAATCACTGTCAAATTATAAATTCCTTTCCACAAAAAAGTATTTAGACTCCAACAAATATTAAACGTTTAAATATTTGTTGTCTCGAAAGAAGTTTGAAATTTGACAATAAATGTATTAGTGATCGAGAAATAAAATTGAGTCGTCAGAACTATACAGGGTGGTCCAAGGAATTCAGCCGATTTCAAACGCTAATAACTCTTTTTGAACATCGAATTTCGACAAATGGTCTTTGGCAATATTCTCAAAAAAAGTATACATTTTGTTTGGTATATAATGTTAAAAACTTGGTCTCCCCCTGTAGTTTAGGCCTTACCTACTTAGAGGCCATCCAAAGACCAGGACCAAAACCACAGGTGGGACCAAGCAAAAACCGTATTTTTGACATTGTATACCAAACAAAATGTATACTTTTTCTGAGACAATTGCCAAAAACCGTTTGTCAAAATTCAATAGTAAAAAAACAGTTATGATCGTTTGAAATCGGCAGAATTTCTTGGGCCACGATGTAGTTCTCGAAAGCTTCAAAACCGCATCGAAAAGCATTAAAATTTTTGATGCTATTTTGACGCTTATATTTTCAAACGAGGAAATTTGAATTTTGATGCCGAGCAGCAAATTTGATGCTTTTGAGAACTATGGTCGAAACACGTCTTTTCGAAGATGAAGTATAATGTACTTTACACGGGAAAGGCACGACCACCCCGTCACGTATCAAAGAACATTATATATCAAAAGATAGCTCTCTTTGAGCTGATCTCGGAACCCTTCGCAAAATCTGCTATGCGCTGAACTGCACCGAGATATTGGCTTTTGAAAATTAGAAGTTTTCGATCTACGACGTATTGCAGATTAGCAGTAAATATTAACAGGTATGTGTGGCGCAGTGGTATAGGTTCACTCTCTTGCTTCTTGTCGAAAGTTTGATTCCCAATCGGTGGAATTTTTATTTTTAAATTTTATTTACCGGTGCCTCTGTATGGTCCCTTTGTAGTTTTGGTGTTGACCATCTAGATACAAATTAATCCATAGACCAGGGCTCAAACCACAAGGCGACAAGCAAAAATCGTGTTATTGACATTATATACCAAAAAAATATTGTCGTCGAGAAAACCGATCTGTAAAAACAGAATTTTGGAAAACCACCCACAAAAAAGTTTTGACTGTTTCAAAAAGGTGAATAAAATGCAAAAAACTAAAAATTACACCGATTGAGAATCGATCTTTCGATATAAAAGAAGAGGGACACGGACAATTCATCCCCAGGGACAATTCATCCTCAGGGACAATTCATCCCCTGGGACAATTCATCCCAGGACAATTCATCCCCAGAACAATGATATCAAGTTTTTAGGAAAAAACTAGCAAAAACTTTTTCTCCCGTTTTCATTTAAGCCGGTTCTGAAGCACTTTCGTACTCCATGGGGGTGCAGATAGTAGTATGAAGGCGGCGGCACCAATAAAGTGGTACTCAGGTGTTAGTACCGAGGCACTGACTAGCTATAGGTATTCAAGCCCCGTATCCAATTAGCAGATTTTCCTTTCACTCTCACTTTTACTTGCGCTCTCACTCTCAGTGTGTACCGATCCAAGATCCAATCCAGTTTTGATCCAAGTGGACGACCACTTGGTTTAGTTGGTGCATGGATTATCCAGTAAAACTGGAGTTAGATCATAGAAAAACATTTAAAATTTTAAAAATTCATTACAAGACGAAAATATTACTACCCAGGTACCACTACACTACCTGAGCTCTCCAACCTGGGTACAACAAATAAACTGTGGCCGTGGGATATTGCGGCGCGAGGATATTGTGTCCGTATTTGCTCTGGGCATGAATTGTCCCTAGGGATGAATTGTCCCTGGGGATGAATTGTCCTGGGGATGAATTGTCCCTGGGGATGAATTGTCCTGGGGATGAATTGTCCTGTGGATGAATTGCCGCGTACCCAAAAGTAGAGAGTGAACCCATACCACTGCGCCACACGTACCTGTTAATAATTACTGCTAATCTGCAATACGTCGTAGATCGAAAACTTCTAATTTTCAAAAGCCAATATCTCGGTGCAGTTCAGCGCATAGCAGATTTTGCGAAGGGTTCCGAGATCAGCTCAAAGAGAGCTATTTTTTGATATATAATGTTCTTTGATACGTGACGGGGTGGTCGTGCCTTTCCCGTGTTAGTCACAAAATGCTTTCCTAAGCACCCACTACTTTTAAAAGATTTAAACGATTATGATTACATGAAAAATTTAGAAAAGTTAAATATTTTTATAACTAACGATTTTTATAACTAGGACGCCACAACATTTGAAATCTCTACATCCGAAGAATACAAAAAAGTGTTAGGATTGATCAAGTATTGCATTCTAGCTACCGATCTAGCCTTATTTTTTCCTAACAAAGCCAAACTAAATGCCATCATAAAAGAAGGAAACTTCGACTGGAAAAATGATACACACAGGTAATTTTAATTCATAAAATAACTGGGTAATTTTTTGTCCTCATGAAATACGTTCAATATTTCTAAACAATTATAACTTAAAGAGCCATGAAGATTTAAAGAACCCTTAAAAGACCATAGCCGTCGCCGAGAACGAGAATTTCAAATGTTTGACAGTTATCTTCGTCTTTCATTTTACTCTTTCGAGTCATTCGAAGCAAGACAAAAGAGTACAATGAAAGACGAAAAAGAACTGTCCCGCGCGAATTCATACATTTGAAATTCTCGTTGTCGGCGACGGCTATGGTCTTTTAATGAGTTTCTAATTCGCGCGGCCCACTTTAATCTTGTCTAGGGTTGGAATTTTTCTCGAGCAAAATCTTTTCGAGAAATTTTTTGACAAAATTTTTGAGAATATTCTTGAAAAATTCTCTAAAACCGAGCAAAATCGAGCAATAACTTTTTTACTTAATATTACTTAAAAGTTCAAAACACTAGTTAGTGATTTATTAGTGCTGGATTTATGTTCAGCGTAGTCAATTTACTAATTGAAACTGCCCTTTCAATATCAAACTCTAATTCTAAATTTCTCTTAACACAACAATTATCCATAAAACGAAATTTTGTCACATTCAAATATTTATTGTCGTGAGCGTAATTTAGAATGCGATAATGAGTTTGATATTTAATGGGAAGTTTTTTAAGCAAATCGACTGCGCTGACTATGAATCCGGTGCAATATTGGTACATTGCAGCCACGTCGCTGCAAACCCTAATCCAGCGCGCGTCAAAAAAAAATATTTCGCTCTTTTTTCATATGGCCGAGCAAAATTTAGATTTTGCTCGAGAAAAAACCGAAAAATTTCTCGATCAATTTCTCGAGAATTTTCCCATTGGCCAACCCTGATCTTGTCCATAATGTTTACGAATTATTTTTTTTATGTGCATTTAAATTTGAGTCTCATTTTTAAGTCAATTTCTAACACTGAGTTACTAGGGTCTGCAGGCGCCTATCGGCGCCTATGCCGTTCGGGAACATTGGTAGTTCAAACACTATTCTGTGGTTCGGGAACATTAGTGGTTCATCTAAAATAATAGTTCGGGTAGATTTATCTTTTAACTGCGTTAATGGTTAGGCTAGATCATACACCCCTACCTGTTAACCCACCTACTCTTACCTCGCCTACCCTCGCCTAACCTTGCTTATCCTCGCCTACCTCGCCAACCCTCGCCTGTTAAGCCTACTATAACGTACACCTGACCTGGTCCCAGGGTGTACTTTATATTAAAGTTTGATTTTAGAGATTACACCTGAGCACTTAACTATCCTATCTGGCTACCTATTCACCTAGGTGGCCATTTACCCACTCTATCTGGCAGAAAAGTGGGCTTGAACACAGAATTCACCTTAAACCCAGGCTAAAATCCACCATCACCAATTTGGAGGGCAAGGAAATTTTTTTTTAGAAGCAACTTCGATTATACGTGTTTGTGCTTAAAAAGAAGCCAAGATGTTGTTCTTGAGGGTTCCACGGAGATATTTGACATAAATTTACAAAAAATGACATAAAAGTGAGCTTGAAAACAAAAATCCACCTTGAATGCAGGCAAAAATTCACCATCACCAATTTGGAGGGCAAGGAAAAATTTTTTTAGAAGCATCTTTAATTTCACGTATTTGTGCTTAAAAGAAAGCTAAGATGTTAAACTTGAGGGTTCCGGAAAAATATCAAAGATCAAACTGCAAAAAGTAGGCAAAAATCAGTCTTGAACACCACAAATACAGAAAAAGTGTGACGGACGGACGGACACCTAAACACCCCCCACTATAATACTATATAGAGATATAAGACAGTTGTAGAGCAGTGAAAGGCTCGCATAAAAGCCCTAACTCGTCGGATCTGGCATTGTCAAGCGACGTTGGGTGCGACTAATAGACGCTTCTATAATTTTGAAAAAATTTTACATACAAACAAAAACGATTCGAAAACCTTATTGACAAAGTTAGGGTCGTCCCGCGCAAATTCAAAATATCCAAATTGCTATGCTTATCAAGTTGCATGGTCCTTTAATGATTTAATGCAGGAGTCTCGCCCAGGCTATCTTAATGACGGCCTGTGATCTCATAGCTACTGCTAAGCCCTGGAAAGTTCAGACGGAAACTGTAAAGGTCATTTTCGAGGAATTTTATGAGCAAGTAAGTAGAAAATATACTGATGTTTTAATCTTTAATTTGTTTTTTGTTAGGGCGATGCGGAAAAGATTAACGGAAGAGAGCCGATTCCCATGATGGATAGGACGAAGGCTAACGAGCTTCCTCAAATGCAGGTAGGTTTTTATGCGAGGCATTTGTGTGCCCTGCTATGAGACCATATCCGGAGTAA
Source organism: Ditylenchus dipsaci (assembly GCA_004194705.1). Lineage (NCBI taxonomy): Eukaryota > Metazoa > Nematoda > Chromadorea > Rhabditida > Anguinidae > Ditylenchus > Ditylenchus dipsaci. The sequence continues at coordinate 213,163 of SADC01001006.1, forward strand.
TTCCTGATGCGGAAAAGCTTAAGGAAAGATCATTGTAAGATTGAAAACGATATTTTCAATTTTTTCTACAATTGGTATTTAAAGATACAATGCAGGAAAATGGAAGAGTTGGCTGAAGAACAGAAAAAATAGCAGCTGAGGCACAGCAACAAAGCACTAATGACGCAACTGAAGAAAATGGAAGTTAAATAAAGCATTTTTATTTTTATTTGTTTATGATACCCAGAAATGTATCAAAGTAAATGCTAACTTAGAAAATTCAAACAAAAAAAAGTTAATATATGGCTTTTGAAAGTGTCTCATCCGAAATAAAAAAACAATTCAAATTTGTCTTCTTAGCATTTTTGGCCAAAATTTGACTTTTTGCCTTGCCACCCAAAGCAAACCGCCATATATGGGGTATTCTACCATGTTTTGGTCACTGGCAAAAATAGCTTCTTTATGCAATTATGATCAAAAGTCTTGCTCGGAAGTATGTCAAAGGTATGTGGGTGTGCGCATCTCAGCCCCAAGTCCCCGAAGGAATTATTAGTATACATCTGAGGCCGGCCCCTTAGGTGAACACTAATACGGGACTTGACTGTATTAGTTACGTTTGATGTCAAACAAAATGGCAGGCTGTCTAAAAAAACGGTCACGGACAAAATGTTCCCGCGCCAAAATGTGCCTGGACCAAAATGTGCCCGGACCAAAATATGCCCGGATCTGAAATTTCTTTACTGGTTGTCGAGCGTTTGGCAATTCTTTTTGTCTTCCTCATTCGTATCAGCAGGTAGTATAATCGTACATACTCATTTGATCCCACTTCATTTGATCCTAACTCATTTGATCCCAATTTCGGTACCAAGTCAATTTTCACCAGGTAAATTCATCCGACGAATTCAACTTCTAGTCAGTAGAACTGACTCAATACTAGGGTTCAAATCCGTCTAGTATCAGTAAATTGTTTTTGTTTATTTTATAACTTTTCGGGGTTGATCAGGGTCGTGAAACCAACTTTGTGATCAGAAGCCTCACAATACCGTTAAATCATACAGTAAAATCCGCTTAAATATTCGTGACTAAATTTAGATTAAAAACCGACCTTCTTTGGTTTTTTATCTTAGGTTCGATGCGGTTTAACAAGACATTTTGGTTCACTTCCGCATCTCATTACCCGAACCACTGAAACTACACCTAACCTCACATACGGATATAACTCCGTAGTACACACATAACTCCGTAGTTCAGCTTGGTTTTGAAAATTCGAGGTAATTCAAACATTTTGTTAATCCAAAGATTTCATACGAACCAACCACAGTTTTGCTGGATGTCCAATGTACCAACAAAACCAAGTGGTCGTCCACTTGGGTCGATTTTTTTTTTTGGTTTTCGGGTTCCAAAACCTATTTTCTGCTCTAATTCGAGCATTTTAAAGATAGTTTGACAGCAGTAAAATTATGTTTTGACAGCATTCTGAAAGCTCTTGTAAGCTTGCGATTGTAATTAGCTTCTGTCAAAAACCATCTTGGAATGCTCGAATTATTGCAAAAACAGGTTTTGGAAACCGAAAATGTGAAAAAAAATTATTTTGATCCAAGTGGGAGACCACTTGGTTCTATTAGCACATGGGAACCCACCAACTCTCTTCATAACTACCTTCAAAACGCGAGCAATAATAATTTAAATATTTATTTCAACAACACATCCTGGGTCAGGACAAAACGTCCCCGCCGAAACGTCCCGGCGAAACGTCCCCGCCGAAACGTCCCGCCGAAACGTCCCCGGCCAAAACGTCCCCGCCGAAACGTCCCGCCAAAACGTCCCCGGCCAAAACGTCCCCGGCCGAAACGTCCCCATCAATAAAAAATTATTTTATCAATTTTCAAATGATGAAAATGAAAAAAAAGCGTTTAAATTTCCGCGTCTTCACCATAACAAACTTTTTTTTTGAATCAGCCTCATTCGTCAGTCATTTGTCAGTCGCTGATTAAACAAAGTGCTCTGCATATTTTCCTGATTGCTGTCTTTGTAAACGTAATTATTACCGATCGTATTTCTATTGATCGTTTTTATTCATCGTGTTAATTCATTGTGTTATTAATTGTTTTACGTTTCTTTTCAGCGCTTGAAATGGATCTACAAATGAACGCTATAAGACAGCTCCTTGCAGCAATGGCGACTATTCGGAAGATGAAGAATTTGCTGATGAACTTTCCGTCAACGAAGAAAACGCTGTACAGCAAGAACAGATCGTGGAAGCCGTTGAAGAAAGTTGAGCAGCCGGTATGGTTTCTTCTTTATTTTTGGCTAACCTTTATGTTTTTAGGTTGAAACAGTTCCGTCGCAGAAGTCAAATCTCAAGCTCGTGTATGACCGTCACCTGTTTGTCTTTCAAAAGTGGAACATCGATCGAACGAAGAAGTTTTGGAAGTGCGATAAATACGAAGCTGATGGATGTCCGAAGCGCCTTCACACCGATGTCATGAACAGAGTTATCAGCCAAGTGTCAGAGCATAATCACGAGACGAATCCTGCTAGAATCGGAGTTCATCGGGTCAAGGAGTCACTGCGTACCAGAGCAACACTACAGTGGAGGTAATATATTCTTATCTTTATGTTTCATTAAAATTGTAATTTTTTAGCTTCCGAGTCAAATAATTTCAACAGCAGTAACAGGCCAATCGAATTTTGTGAAAGGACAGCTGCCGGATAGATTCGCAATGAAGAGATGGTACAACGTGCTCGGAAAGAAATCCAAGGTCCGCCGCCGACTCCAGCTACAAGAGATCTTTACGTGATACCTGAGGAATACAAGCATTACGCACCAGAACCGGGAACCTTCGAATTATTTCTTTGGGAGATTCCAACGATGCGGTATTAGCATCATTTATTTACAATTATGTTTAGGATCTTGATGTGGCCGCAGCTCCGCTTCTACCTGGATACACAAAGTGCGCAAGATATACATAGATGGAACGTTCCGCATTGCTCCGCATCACTTCTACCAGGTAAACTTTGTTTATATTGCTATTTAAGTAATTCCATTTTAGATTTTCGTGATATGGTGAACGCAGTGGATTCGTCTTACCTCTGCTCTACGTGCTATTGCCGAACAAAAGTGAAGCTTGCTATATGAAGATGTTTGAAATGGTAAAGAATCTCTGGCCTCGTTTCCAACCGACTTCTGCTTCTCTGGACTACGAAATGGGTCTCATCAACGCCGTCAAAGAATCGTTCGTGGGATCTCGCTTGGTGCTGCCTGTTCCACCTCTCAAAGAATATGAAGCTTCACCTGGGAAACACCGTAAGTATTCTTTTATCTTAGTTATAAATTATTTTTGACTTTTCAGAGCTACTGGCTCGCTACAGAGAAGGAGGCCCATTCACAGAAGGAGCGCGAATGATTGTTGCAATTGCGTTTCTTCGACCGCAGATGTGAAACAAGCTTTGGTGGAATTGGACCAATATTTTGCTGCTGCTGACTTGCTTGCTCTTACGCCGATTCTTGATTGGTTCGAAGAAAATTACGTTGGTAGGGTTTTTCAATTCAAAATTAAATCGTATTATTGTTTAAGGCATCAAACAAGAAATGGACGTCGGCCTGCTCTGTTCAGGAATGAATGTGGTCGGTGCATACAAGAACGCTGAACGGTGAAGCCAGAACGAATAACCATGTGGAAGCAGCGCATCGTCGTCTTCAGACTGAAATGGCAAAGATCATCCAACGCTATGGACTTTAATCGATGGACTAAAGAAGGCTCAGCATCGCGGGACGTCGAGTATCTTCGAATGATCAATGGAGAGAACCGCCAGAAAAGCGAAGTAAGTACATCAACGCCGACAGGAAGCTGCTGACCATCTTGGAGAACTACGATGAAACGACTCTGTTGGAAAAGCTCAAAGGAATCGCCGCTGTCTATGGAATGATTTAAATCTCTTTGAAATGTTATTGGTTACCTTTGTTATTATTTTGTTTGCTTGTTGTCAATGAAAAGTTGTTTTAATTGTGTTTGTATGATTAGTTTTTAAATAAAAAAGATTAAAAAACATATAATTTTTATGATGGGGACGTTTCGGCGGGGACCTTTTGGCCGGGGACGTTTGGCGGGGACGTTTCGGCGGGGACGTTTCGGCGGGGACGTTTCGGCCGGGGACGTTTCGGCGGGGACGTTTTGGGGTGGACCGAACACATCCAACAAACAAGGAGCATAGTAATGTATTTATTGGATTTCTCAACAGCACCAGCATGACGCAACTGAGAGGCGATGCGATTCAGATTCTTTCGGCCCTTAAAGCAAACAATTATGTAAATTATGTGAAAATACATTTAGCTACCTGCTTCGTTAACTTGCGACACATCAGGGCTTTTCTCAGCCCACTTCAGCCTTCCAGGGTTTCAGAATTTCTGATGACGGATCCTGAAGCCAAAAGAGAAGTGGTGGGTGCAACTCCATACCTTACGGATAGCTCCAATACCTGAAGACATCCAGCATTAAACCAAATTTAAGAGATTCCATAAAATTCCAAGAAAAATTGCACGCTTACCGGTTGGCGATCTGATGATAAGGCGTCGAGCATGCTGCAGTGCGTACGTAGTACCAGCCGGATCAATGGGAGCCAATTTCTTGTTCTTGCCTAGCTTGACGACATCAGCCCACTCTGGAAGCATGACCTTGCCACTAAACTTAATAAATATATACGGCTTAATTCCCATACAAAAAACCTTTTCTTCAAGAAACGGCGATCTGCACGACAACTTCAGCTTGGTCCACATCCTAGTCCGTTTGCCTATGTTGCTCAAGCAGATAGATAAGTCGATTTTGCTAAAACTCAAAACAGGTAAACACCAAAAGGTAGTTTGTATAAGCCGTATTCAAACCCTAGTACCGAGTAAAGGATGAATCCATCTGGGGATGAATTTACCGGGTGTAAATTGATCTAGTACGAAATGGGATAAAATGAGGTGGATCGAATGAGTTGGGATCAAATGAGTTAGGATCAAATGAAGTGTATCAAATGAGCATGTACCATTATACTACCTGCTGATACGAATGAGGAGAGAAAGAGAATTTCCAAACGCTCGACAACCAGTAAAGAAATTTCAGATCCGGGCACATTTGGTCCAGGCACATTTGGCGCGGAAATTTTGTCACGTACCGCTAAAAAAAGGTATCGCCAAAACATTTAAAATTAAATTTTTTTGGGCAAAACGAAACCGGGAAAATTTTTTGACCACTCTGTATTACTGGCCAAGTTTAAGTAATTATTTGCTGGTAGACGTTTTAGATTAAAAGAAAAAACCCTAGAGTTACTGGATGAGCCTATATCGAGTTTAGAAAGCCTAGACATATAATACGCCTCAATTTAAACTTTTTCATTATTTCCGACTTTGGGGGGTAAAGCATGATTTGTCCACACGCGAAAAAAAAATCGCAAAAGTTCTCTTATTCTGCCCCACGCTCGGCAAATTGGACGATTTGGTGGAAACCAGGTTTTTGTCCGGAGCACCGCAAATTTCATGAGTTTTGACCTAATCGGCTTATTCTGACCTACGATGGGACAAATTCCGAGCACTTTTGCGACACGAGTAGATTTTTCTCGTCAACCGGACAAATTCATGAGTTTTTCTTAAAACGCCTCATCCTGCCTGACATGGGCATATCCGAGCACTTCGAGAAAGTGCTCTGAATCCGTCCCGAAATCGGGCATATCCGGAGCACTTCTGAGAGTGCTCTAAATCCACCCCGAATGGGGCATATCGGAGCACTTCTGAAAGTGCCTAATGTATACCAAATGGGGTGAATTAAAAGTACTTTGGATCCTATATTTTGTCGCTTTCAGAGAAAATTCGGCTAAGTAAGTGCTCATCTTGAGTCAGAAAAGAGGGTGCTTTTTCGGTTATGGATAAAAATTCCGCCGCAAAAATTCCGCCACAATAAATTCCGCCAACATAAATTCCGCCGCATAAATTCCGTCAACGTAAATTCCGGCACATAAATTCCGCCAACATAAATTCCGCCACATACATTTCGCGAAAAAAGTTCAAACTCACTGTCGATTTGTCCTTCTGTTCGGGTGAATTATATTGTTAATTTGTTAGCCCTCGACTTTTCTTTTGTTAGAAAGATTTTGTGTGTTCTGCTCTATTTTATTTTTTTCTGAATTCGCAATGAAATCAAAACAAACAAAAAATTCTATGCCGCTTTGTGACGGGTTCCTGATGTGCAAGGACAAGGTCAGCAGAGATGGTCTTCGACAACTTTGGCAATGTGAGGACAAGGTCAGTGATGCAAAGGACGTGCCGTCTCCGCGATTGGATCGCTGTTCTGACGCAAACCCAAGCACACGACAGTCATGGGCGAGCCAGGCTGAAGTCAGGGTATGCCTTTTTCATCGTTTTGGAAATTGTGTTATCGGCCGGTTTTAGAAGAAACAACGCTTGACGCTTGTGAAAAATCTAGCCGGACAAAGCCTTTCCACTTCATCGCAGGAAATTCTCACAGCTAATTTTAATCCAGTGGTACGCCACAAAGTGCCACTGGAATGCCACAAAGTGCCACTGGAAACCACTAAGTGCCACTGGAATGCCAGAAAAGTCGTTAAATCCAGTGGTATTCCACTGGATACCACTGGACTTGGCGGAATCCAGTGGCAATCCAGTGGATTACCACTGGACTCAGCTAAAGTCCAGTGGTAATCCACTGGAAAACCACTGGATCAAATAACTAAGTGGCATTCCAGTGTAATTAGTGGCATTCCAGTGGCACTTTGTGGCGTACCACTGGCAGTTTGTGGTATTCCACTGGATCAAACTGACAAAGTATGGTTGTCAGATCACAAGTTTTCTCAGAGGGGCATTCCCACGCTGATAAGAGTGGTGCCCGGGAATTCAAAAATTTTTCCTAATCACTGAACTTCTGTACGTATTTTTCAACTTGGTTTCTAAGAAACCATACCTAAAATTAAAAGACCATGAAACTTGATAAGCGCAGCACTTTGCGAAATTTGAATTCGTGCGGGGCCACCCTAATTTTGTCAAAAAATATTTTGAATTTTTTTATTTGCATTAAAATTTTCACAAAACTTTGAACCATCTACTAGTCGAGTAACACTATAGAATGCCCCCCCCCCCCCCCCCAGCTAGCGAAAAATTTACTTTTCCTGAAGGGGAAAGGACCCGTCTCATTTTGATTCTCGTGCTCTGAATAGGCACGGAAATACTTTGGTTTCCGAAAAAATCGAAAAAAAATTTTTTTCGATTTGCCTTGGTCCCCCAAGGTAAAATTTTTAAGAAAATTCAAAAAAAAAATTTTTTGAATTCCCGCCAAAACATTTTTTAAGGGATTTAGGGCTGTATTGGGAGGGAAGGGAATAAAAGGGGCCACCTTCATGGCAAAATTATAAAAAGTGAATTCTGGACTACTTCGGATGTCCTGCCATGTTTTCAACTGGGCCGTGGCAAAAAGAGACTCTATATACATTTATGGTCAAGAGTACTTCTCGGAATCATGTCTAAGGTAAGTGAGTGCGCGCATCTCTAACTCTCAAGCCCCCTGCGCCCCCTTCGGGGCGCAGGGGGCTTGGGGGCTTGGAGTTGAGATGCGCACACCCACATACCTTAGACACAAATCACTCGAAAGTGACTCTGGATGCATGAAAAAGCATGCATACCAGAGTTTATTTATGCGGTAGGCCCAGTATTCAAAACTATGTTCAACATCTTCTTTTTAGGGGCCTTATGTGATAGTGGCCCTCTTTGTCCCTTCCCCTCCCAATACAGCCTAAATGCCTTAAAAAATGTTTTGGCGGGAATTCAAAAAAAATTTTTTTTGAATTTTCTTAAATTTTTTACCTTGGGGACCAAGGCAAATCGAAAAAAAATTTTTTTTCGATTTTCGGAAACCAAAGTGTTTCCGTGCCTATTCAGAGCACGAATCAAAATGGGACGGGTCCTTTCCCCTTCAGGAAAAGTAAATTTTTCGCTAGCTGGGGGGGGGCATTCTATAGTATAGCCCTAGTCGAGCCCAACATTGCTTGACTATGCCAGATCGGACGAGTTCGACAACTTCCGTTGCACTACACTTTCATACTGCATTATTGTGTTCTATTAAATCTTGTCAAAAGTTCTGTCGTTTTATTTCAAAAGCAATATTTGTGGCGTGTGTTTTTTACCATAGATTTTTTTAGCATTTTTCAAAAGTTTACCACTCATTTTGTAGCTGAGAATCTTGGCTACAAAATGACTGGTCAACTTTTGAAAGTGTTAAAAAAATCATGGATGCCAAAAACGGCAAAACTACAAAAAACGGCAAAATTTTTCAAAAAAATTAATTTGAAGAACGGCAAAAACGGCAAAATTATACTACAAAAATTTGCCGTTTTTAATCGATTTTGCCGTTTTTTGCCGTTTTTCATGTTCGTCATCAATCGCCTATATTTTTGCTGGCAATTCCTAATATTTGGTGTAGCAATATTGATAGTTATTTAGATATAATATATCAGTATGGAGAACTCTAGGAAGCTCGAGAAATTGGGCTGTGTCAATAGTTCTCCAGGTCCAAAGGCAAGACGAGAAAAAGTTTGTGTTTAATATTTCTAATTACTCACTGATATTCTACTCAGGTTGTCTATGATCCGACACGGCACACAACAAGTAAATGATCCAGCAAGCTATATGGGCATCGCTTCGATAACCTGTTGGAGCTTGTTTTGGTTTAACTGTAATTTTACTACTATGTTAAGGTATCAAACGTCAGCCACCTGGAGGAAGCAAACACTAACCGTGCATGTGCCATGTGGATCAACAATGTCTAAGCAAACTACTCGTCTTTACAAAATTCTTTCTTACAATGGACATCAAAAAGGCCTGCACTAGAAGTTAAACAGGTTTGAAATGCGTTGAAAAGCTTATCGGAAATTGAGGTTTTTTATCTGTGTATTGTAACCAACTCAATTTAAAACAAATCAGACAAATAGATCAGATTGAAAAACGATGCTGGGATAGCGCTACGTTCTCCCGTGGAAACAAGGTGTTTTCGTATTACGGAATGATCCAGTCACTGATAAAACAGGAAATTCTAAAAGCTGCAATCATCAAGTTTGGTCAAGAATTTGCTCTGCTACTACTCTATTGGAATTGGCGGAATATAACTTTTCAAAGAATACGTGTGCGTCTTAAGACAATAGCAAAGAAGACAGCCGCACTTATCCATCTTAGGACTAATTGGATAAATGAAATCAAATGAAATTTGCTTTATCGATGTTTCTCGCTTGAGTTGAATAAATGGCCTATTCTTGATTTCCTGTATGTGTGCTGATCGAATGCACAGGAAGGCGCCATAATGGACGCGCCGTGGCACCGCCGAAGGTAACCGAAGAGGCGCTGCCGGCGGCGGCCAACTTGGAAGGCGCATGGTTGTTTGCAATATATATGATTGTAAAAAATATTATGCTTTCTAGATAGACTAAGGATGCGAGGTAAGGGGCAGGATCTCGACTTTTTTTGCGTTTGTTCCATTTCCAAAATATGGTCAAGGATCTTTTTTATTGAAGAAGTGGTCACTCTATTAAATATAGTATTGAAAATTGTCTGAAAAGTGTGAAAACAGGAAGGCAATGAAAATCACATGCTCCAGGTTAATTCTAATCGGTTTATTAGCATATTTTTTCGATCTAACAGCTAAATACTACTGATTGTGTTAATTATTAGTGTATGGAAGGTCTGAAAGTGTTAATTCTCAATGAAATATGGGACAGGGGAGATCGAAAACCGGCGAAACATGGGCGGTTGATGCTGAAACTGAAAAACGGCAAAAAACGGCAAAATCAATAAAAAAACGGCAAAATTATCCTAGTATGATTTTGCCGTTTTTGCCGTTCTTGAAAAAACGAAACGCCAAGGAAATTTTGCCGTTTTTTTTGTCGTTTTGCCGTTTTTGGCATCCATGAAAAAATCTATGGTAAAAACACAACGCCACAAATATTGCTTTTGAAATAAAACGACAGAACTTTTGACACGACCTAATATATTGACTAATAAAGAAAATTCAAATTTTAAATGCATACAAAAAATAATAATTCGAAAATATTATTGACAAAATTACTGTGGTCCCGCGCGAATTCAAATTTTGCAAATGGTCCTTCAATTCTAGGCCTTGTTTTAATGGAAACCAAGTTGAAAATTCCTTACAGAATTCAATGATAGGGATTTTTTTTGAATTCGCCGGCACCACACTTATTAGCATGGGATGTACAAACCCCGTTCTTTTCCTAATTGGAATTCTTGCAAATTCAAACTTTATTAATCCGATTAAAGATAACTGGCACAATGCATAGCTGGCCAAAATCATCTGATTTCTTACTAACTGGGCCGAAAAGCATTTTTATTTTTTCACCAACTGGGCCAAAAATTGATTTGATTTTTTACTAACTGGGCAAACACTAATTAGTATTTTATCAACTGGCCGAATACTCATACTATGCAAATCACGCGTAAACCACTTTAATTCATACCGAACGTCTCTAAACGAGCCTATACAGGATAAACCGATGAAAAAGAAAGATCGGGGACTCTTTAACACTAGAACGGTGACTTTGGCGCAATCTATCAAAATTTAAATTGCTATTTGGCCCATTGGTAAAAAATCAGAATGCTTTTGGCCTAGTTGGTAAGAAATCAAGTTGCTTTTTGGACGAGTTTGGAGTTGCGCCAATTTTCAAATCCCAATGGTAAAAGTTCCAATAGTGCATTGTGCAAATTTTTAATTCGAATTTATTAAGTTCGAATTCGCAATAATTCCAGGTTTCGAAGGACGAGAAATGGTACACCCATTAGCATGGGCATGCCATTTTTTAAACGTGAAATACGGTCTTGTTATTTAAATAATTAAAGTCTCGTTGATTACGATATCGTTCGATCTTGATTGAATTTGTCAAAAGTTTTGTACAGTCAAACTTCGATATAACGTACCCTCAATATAACCGTACCTCTTGATATAACGTACACTTTGCAGATAACACTGACCTTTACGTTACCCTCGCTATAACGTACCCTTGAAAAATAGTGTGTTATATTTACCAATTTCATACAGTTTTTGCTCTTTTTCTGCTTCTGCAATATTTTCTGTAGTCAATAAATGTTTCCCTTTTAGTTTTGATGAGTACTCCAAAGCCGAAGCGAAATATAAATCAAAACTGTTTGATGAAATATATCAGCCTATCTTTGTGCTACCTCCCTAAATTAAAGTATCGAGGTTTGCCTCGCCAACAACCAGAATTGGCCTTGCTCAAAACAACACAGTTTTGAACCTATTTTTAAACGCTTTAAAACATTCACTTTTTTGCGTAAAAAATAAAAATTGATTACACAGACAGAAAGAGCATGAAAAATTGATATACACTCGACTCTCCAATAACGAACCCCCTGGGGACCGGCTCTAGGTGTTCGTTATTGAGAGAGTTCGTTATTGAGAAGGTCCGTTATAAGTACTTTATCGAAAAATCCAACCAAACCAAAACCAAAAAAAGTGTTCGTTATTGAGAGAGTTCGTTATTCAGGGGGTTCGTTATTGGGAGAGTCGACTGAATAAAGATAAATATCAAAAAAATGGTGATTCTTTGCAGTTTATTAAAAAAACACAAAGTTTGCTACGATGTAAAAAGACCTTGCGTAGTTTTAGGGGTACTTCTTTAGTTTACATCACACCTCATTTTTTTCGATTTCTTGCAAATTTTTTTATTCCCTTATATATTTCCTTAGCCCATATCGTGGCACCAGAATTAAGACAATTGAAATATCTGAAACAAAATTCAGTAAACCAACCAAGAAAAAAGACAAACCTCTTTTAAGAACAGATGAGCACTTCAAAGAACGTACCAACAAGGAACCCTTTTTCTTTTCGACACTTTTGATCGGGCATTGCCACATCGGATAAGTTTTATCGTCCTTTTTGCTTCGAAGGCGCATTTTGGATCCACACACGCAAGTTCGAAACGAGTGAAGGAGTTTGAGATGTTGAAACCACTCCACGAAATCCTCATCAGTCCACTTGAGCAAGTTGTTGTAGAGCTTTGAGAGAGTGAAGCTTCGAAGTTCGTCCATACTGAAACCGGAAAGGATAAAATCACGGATGAAAAATGAACGAGCAAACAAAAAATTTCAAACAAAATTTGCAAGAAAATCGAAAAATTTGAGGTGTGATGTAACTAAAGAAGTACGTTTTAGGGTTAAGTTAGGTACAGCAAAATGCATATCGTAATGATTACAGGTGACAAATGTGCTGGCGGTAAGAAGAGTAAAGAGACATCACCTGAATATTTTACAAACCCTTGATATAACGTACACCTGTCATCTATTTTGGTTTCTGCCCTCGATATAACGTACCCCTTTGCCTGGCCCCCAGGGGGTACGTTATATCGAGGTTCGACTGTACCCTCAAACCTGGATCGAGAACACAACTCCAAGCAATTTTTCATTCATTACACGGTAGTTGACCAACCAGCAAATGCCTCAGGAGGCAACTTCTATAATTCTGTAACAGATAACTCTGCGAAAAATTCATTTTGAGTCCCTGCTAGGCAAAAACAGAATTCTAACACCGGATTCGTGTTTAGCATACTTAATTTATAAAATAGGGCTGTCAAACATTCGAAATTTTTGAACATTCGATTCGAAGTTTGAGTTCGAAGGTTTTCGAATGGTCAGTTAGATTCGAAGTTCGGGTTCAAAAATTTTCGAATGTTAGGTTTGAAATTTTTGTTTTTTTGAAACCTGCACACTCTTGACCATCTAACAATATCACCAGAGCATGACTTCACACCTGCTGGTGCTGGTATTCAGCGTAATATAGGCTAACTTTTTCGAAAATCAATCGTTTTGGTGGTTTTCCTCTAACTGGTTTTCTTCGAAATTTTCTGACTTTTTACTACAAAACATATGTTTCATAAACTAAAATGTAGCCAAGATTTTAAGCCTTTATTTGAGTTATCATACAGAGAAGAAACGAACTCAAGTCATGATCGAAATTCGAAAAAACGTCAAAGGAGCATGCCCGATCGCTGGAATACTTGTGAATGAGTGAATTTCAAAGCAAAAACTACATCGAGTACTATTTTAGCGGTATTTTGTTGGTTTAAAAAGTTTGCTTTATGCAGTAATTATCAGCAGAAAATCAGCAACAACGATACGAAGTGACGTCGGTTTACGTTTGAGGAACAAGAAAATAAGTCGGCAGCATAGGTCACATAAAAAGAAGGCATAACGATATTTTGCAGAAAATTATCTTGATTTCGGAGCAATTTTTGTCTCACTTTTTTCTTTCTGATTTTTACCTTCGAAAAGTACAGGGTGAGTCGAGAAATTCGAACACTTTTAATAGGCCATAACTTTTTGTCTAGGACAAATTTTGAAAATTCTGTGAACGCAGAACGACTCAATTTTTTATAGGAATTTGTTTGATATATAATGTGAAAAACACAATTTTCGCTTGATCCCCCATGTGGTTTGGCCTTGGCCATCAGAGGCTATTCTCAGATATTCTGCAAGTTATTATCTAAATGACACTTTAGCTACACAATGGTGTTAATACTTTCAGAAAAAGTATATGTAAACTAATAGAAAAGTTGAAACAAAATTTTGCTGAAAAATTAAGATAATTTGCTGCGAAATTCCAATACGCGCAAAATAATTTAGCTAGAACGCCTCCGAGAGAAACAGTGGGTAACTACGAATATAGAATCAGTGCTTTTGATGTTTAAACGCTTTTTCAACAATGGTGTGTGGAAATTATAAGCGATCAGAAGATGGCGTAAAAAAAATTATGACTCAAAATTTTTTCCGCGCCTTCCGCGCGGCGAGTTTTAAAAATAAAAGCCCCCTCTAATACAAGCCCCCCCCCTCTAATAATAAGCCCCCTGGAGGGCATCCATAAAATAGAAGCCCCGGGGCTTCTATTAGAGGAAATACGCTGACTGTTTTGGTCCACTCAATCCATATTCTGGTACAAGTGGTGAATCTGGATGTCCACTGGATAGGCAATTTTTTCTTATACTTTGGCTTCAAAAAGTTTTTTCATGGTGTTTCATCGTGCGCAAATGTCCTGCGCAAATGTCGCGCGCAAATGTCAGTGCGCAAGTCACGGCGCGTAAGTGTCGGCGCGCAAGTGTTGGGCGCGCAGATGTCGGTCAACCCCCTAATAATGCCGAAATCTTACCCTGGATGATACTCTTTCATTCCTTATTCAAACCTTCGCAGTTACCCATATTTCTAAGTGACTTTGCTGTGGAAATTTTTCGTTCTGATTCCTCATGGAATTCTGAGTCTAAAAAGTTACTAAACGAGTTGTGAAATAAATAAAATTGGTAGAGATTTAGGCGGCATACAACTAAGTACGTATCATTGTACCGGTTCACCTTTATTTTAATGGTCATTTGCATGAGATCGCAAAATTAGGGCATTAAGTGACAGTAAATCAGTGCAGAAATGATTGCAATTGATTGCTCGAAAGTTTTCGTCCTAGAATGTAGAGTGAAATTTATAAAAATTATTCATCCACTGGCAATCAAATCTGTGAGTTCAGAATATTCGCATTAGGATTTGTATCCCCTCCCCCTCCCCTTTAAACATTATTCCAATAACACGTTCAATTAAAAAAGTAGTTACTAACTGGCCGGTTCCCGAAAATCATAAGTAACAAAAAAATGAATTTTTTTGAGATTTAGGTTAAGAAAGATCTCACGATCAAACTTCATGGTATCCATTACTTATCAAAGAATGATTTAACATGCAGCTTCTCCCAGCCCTCTTATACAAACCTCCATTCCTGTAATAATCTCGCATAACGAACGACCAAGACTGGGTTTCTTGGCTTTTAAATAAACTTGAGCGTATGGGTTTGTCCTAAACAATAAATGCAAAAAAAAGTAGAAATAAGGTATATAGCTAAGCTCTACCTCTACTAATAAAACGACATGGTGGTTTAGTGGGTAAAGTGTTAGGCACTGGTTCAACAGTCTAGAGTTCGATTCCACTTGGGATTGACCACATTTTTTTTCCAGTGGAAGTCCATTGAATTGCCGCTGGTAGTCCACCAAATTGCCAGTGGTACACCACCTATTGCCATTGGTACGCCACCGAATTGCCAGTGGTACACCACCAAATTACCAGTGGTACCACTAATTGCCAGTGGAAGTCCACCAAATTGCCACTGGCAGTCGATGGGGGTCCATTGGTAATTTGGTGGACTTCCACTGGCAATTCGCTGGACTCCCACTGGATTAAAATTAGCTGTGCTGACGGTGGCTAAGATGGGATTAAGCGAGCAAGAGATCGGTGCAATGCCAAAGGACATCAACATCAGAGACTGGTAACAAAAAGGTTTATCCTTTTTATTTATCGAAATGATTTTAGGTCGCGAATGTCCGCAAACCGAAAGGAAGCAGTTGAATGTGGATAAGAATTTGTTGGACATGGTGCTGGGCAATGACTTCAAAATGACAACTCGAGGTGGCCGCTTCCTTCTATATGATTCGCGAGGGCTCGAGCCAAATAAGCCAGTGATTCTCATCTTTGCTTCTGATCGCGGATTGGACTTCCTGATGGAGAATAATCGCTGGTCCATTGACGGTAATTTTTAAAGTCTTGTAGCAATATTTTGATTTATATTTCTCTAAGAGAAGTCTACGAATTTTATTTCAAATTAGAACCGAGCAACCGAGGCTTTTGATTTCAATTTTTATCTGATAACGGTTCTATCTTTCAGGAACTTTTTTCTGCTGTCCCGTCTACTTTTGCCAACTGTTCACGCTCAACTGCTTCAAAGAGGAATCCACACTGCCGTGCGTCTTCTTCCTGTTGCCAAACAAATCTGCGGAGACCACAAGCGAGCGTTCAAGGCCGTGTTTTGACAATCGCCCGGAACTTGTGCCGCGATCTGTAATGTCTGGTAAGGTCTTCAATTGTTTGGTTGTCTATTCTGAATTACCTGATTACCAGAGAGAACAGTACCATATGGCCAAGTTCTACATTTCGGTGGCCGATGAAGATGCAGCCGAAAATGAGAAAATAGATCAGAAGAGAAAGAGGACGACAATGAGGAAGAACCGGTGGCTCCCATGAACGCAAATTTCATTTCCGACGCCAATTTGAATATTTTCCGCCGAATGTAATCGTTTTGTTGATGTTATTTGTTCATTATTGTTTGCTTATAATATTTTGGCCGGATAATAAATGTTATGCTTGAGTGATAATCATTATTCATTATTAGGGTCAGCAGGGTCGCGACATTTTGCCCCTCTAGACATTTGACCCACCCCCCCCCGGCCATTTGACCTCCAGCGCCGTTGACCCTTGGCGGTTCAACCCCCTGAGGGCTTTTTTTTCTGCTGATCTTTAATTTGTTCATCTTCAAGTCCGATTTTTGAATTACTGCTCATTTGGGCTTTCCTTATTTGTGCCCCACTCATTCTGGTCCCGATTTTCACCTACACCGTTAGACATATATAGTGTTCTATAATAGCTCTTTCACAAACTTGGAGTTGGCGTTGGGAGTTGGCGTTGGAGTTGGAGTTGGAGTAATTTTTTTTATGAACACCTTTTTACTCCAACTCCAACGCCAACTCAGACCCTTTCACAAAAAAACTCCAACGCCGACTCCAACTCCAACGCGACTCCAACTAATTACTAATTTTTTTTTAATTAGTTTGAAAATTTTTATTGAATAAAAACAGTATTTTAAAAGCATGTTAACACAAATATTGTTCACTCGTTATCCACGTTAACACAAATATTATTCACTCGTTATTCACCAACCACTTCTCATATTCATCCAAGAGATTTTTGATATCCTTCTTGAAAGCCAGCAGATTTTTTTTATCACCTGTTGCGGAGATTCTTTTAAAGATACCCTCCACAGACTGAGCCAGAGGAGACAGATCAGAAGCCGGAGTGTTAATCGTCTGGAGCGCTTGGAGAATTGCTTCATCAACATCACCGGATCTATTTTTCTCTTTCGAGACAAGGCTGGCGAAGCACGATCGCTGTCAATGGCAGATGAAGCTCTTGAGCTATTAAATGCAGGAGAATCTCTAGGCTATCGAACAAAGGGTTCTCAACATCTCTCTTATGGTCGTACTCATTCTCATCATCGCCATCGTCTTTAGAGACTGACAGAGATGAGAATGCCTATCTTCCCAATAGTCAACTACAGACTCCATTCTTTTTTCTAGGCGATCGTGCTTTTCCTCTTTCTACTATATAATGAAGCCATTTGGTGCTAGCCATATGGAACATGATAAGAGAATCTACAACTATCGAATAAGCAGGGCTCTCAATCGCATTGAGACACATTTGGTCAGCTGCTATGAAGTGGAGAATTCTTCTCAAGCCAATAGTGTTTCCCATCAAACTGCAGATGACATTATTTGGGCAACATGTTATTTCTTCACAATTTCCTCAAAGAAGAGATGAGAGAGAAATAGAGCAAGATCAAGCTCTTGCTGCTTATAGAGGATGGAGAGGTTTAAACTGATGAAGAACCTGAGGTGGAAAACAATAATGCTAAAAAATTCGTGATAACTTGTCTTTTTTTCAATTCTGAAGGAAGGGTTGACTTCCAGAAAACATGATTTAATATTGTGCATTTATAAATCAAAATGAATGAATAATAAGAAATATGAATATAAGAATTAAAGTCGGAGTTGGCGTTGAGTTGGAGTTGGCGTTGAAGTTGGAGTTTTTTATGAAAGGGTTGGAGTTGGAGTCGAGTTGGAGTTGGAGTCGGAGTTGGAGTTGGAGTAAAAAAGCATTCATAAAAAAAATACTCCAACGCCAACGCCAACTCCAACGCCAACTCCAACGTTTGTGAAAGAGCTATAAGGAAATAAAAAATTTCAGGGAGGAGGCTTTATGCCTTGGCTACAATGAAGGGCTTGTCCTTGCACATCAGGAACGCGTCACAAAGCGGCATAGAATTTCTTTTGTTTGTTTTGATTTCCATTGAGAATTCAGAAAAATAAAATAGAGCAGAACACACAAAATCTTTCTAACAAAAGAAAAAGTCGAGGCTATTAAATTCAACAATATAATTCACCCGAACAGAAGGACAAATCGACAGTGAGTTTGAAATTTTTTTCGCGAAATGTATGTGGCGGAATTTATGTTGGCGGAATTTATGTGGCGGAATTTACGTGACGGAATTTTTGCGGCGGAATTTCATCCATAACCGCTTTTTTCTGATTCAGAAAAGATGGGTCGAATTCTGACTCAGAAAAAGATGGGTCAAATTCTGACTCAGAAAAAGTGGGTCAAATTCTGACTCAGAAATATGGGTCAAATTCTGACTCAGGATTTGACCCACTGTTATAGTGTCAATTAAAAATATCTTGCAGTCCACGGTGTTTCAAATTCAGTTTTGTGTTCAGTTTAAGATAAACAAAACGCCAAGAATTTCGAAGTAATATTTTTCCCCTTCTTGAAATAATAAAAAAGGGCAAGGATTCAGACAAGGATTCATTCTCGAGGCAGAGTTAATATATGCAAAGCTGTTTATTGCGTTTTCTTAACTATCACGAGCTCTACTGATTCCAGATTTCAGATTTTTAATTATCACCCGAAAATCTCGAGATCGACCTCAAAATTGTGCCGATTCTCGGAGATTGAAAAATAAGCGCACCGGTGTTCCCATTAGAGGAAATAGGGTAATTATTAAGTCTCACACCCTAATCAATTAAGTTTTCATATTCAACAGGGTGTCATAAGATTGTCGTAAAGATAGTCCACCATTACGTCCTAACGCGACCCAAAACATTTTTTCTGGTGCAAAAATTTTAGTCGAAAACGTGAAAAAAATTTAGGTGCGAATAAGCACTTTAAGCCAAATCAAACCCACACCTAAAGTACAATATTATTGCATCAGAAAAAATCGATAACCACAAAAAACTAGGTACTCAAACTAAGCTCTTTATTCGCAAAACAAGAAGGCACTAAAGAGTGCATTTGGAGTAACAATAACGGTAGGATCATAAAGTAACAATAGAGAACTAGGCGAAATTCCGGACAGCAGCGGCGATTCATCCACCAAAGCCATAGAGAGTTCTGCCTTGGTGTTTCAGAGCGTAGACCACATCCATGGCGGTAACCTGCAAGAGTAAACGATTTAATTGGATGGATAAGCGGAGTGAGGATGCAACAAACCGTCTTGCGCTTGGCGTGTCAGTGTATGTCACGGGAAGCACAAAAAGCACAAAAATTTAGCATAAGTTGCCGAACTTGATGGCTCGGTGCGAATACGTCCATTCCGGGCTGCAATAACAGCACATAGATATACAAGATGTGTTTCATACTAATAAGTAAGTAATAAAACCTTGATTAGCTCTGCCTTCATTGAACACCTTTGCCTCCAGCTCAGAGACCCAGCACAAAAATGAAGATCTTCTAACGGAGTCATCTGTTTTCTGGACTTAGCATGTTTCAGAGGAGAGTTGATGCCCAGCCTGATTCGAACTCGGTTCATAACATCTTGAAATTCATCGTGAGGCGCAGGCATGTTTCCAACTTGGAAAAGAGAGCCAATTTTTGATTAGAGGCTTTTCTGCACTTGTTGGTTGCTTCTTGCCTAAACAAAGATTAATGAAGGGTACAAATTGGTATATCTGAGAATCCCATACAAGGAGTCCTATGCGTTTTTTCATGCAAAATACGAATGAAGCTAAAACCTTACCAAGTCGTATTTTCCCTGCTGCTTTTGCCCTTTCTGCTGCAGCTGCTGCTATCTGATTCTTTGCTTGTTGCTTGGACCATCGTTGTTGATTGCAGATTGACGCTTCTCCGAAAGATCTTGCTTCTTCTGCTTACAGCATTGTTTTTGAGTTGACACCATTCTCAGACTAAAAATGACGAAAATTTTAATTTTGTATGAGAACAGCGAGGTTTGTATTACTGATGATAAGTTATACGCCAATCGAAAGCTGAGATTCTCCTCTTTCAGAAAATACAGACCAATTTTTTAAAGTACATAATTTAGAAAACTAGAAGCCACTTCAAGTTGAGAAACTGTCTTTCTTAGTCAAAAAGGATTTGTTTTGAATTCCCGCTTTTTATGATTAAAAGTTCCTAATGAACAGGAAACTGACTTTTGAAACACCGTGAGTCAGTGGGGGTCGAACTTACGACCTTTTTCTCCGCCTACATCACCACATATCCACTGCGCTATTGTGGTCGCTACGTATGAGTGGTTATTCGTTATACTTATACCAAACCCAGATTTATGACGCAAGAAAAGGTCTTCCTCACGGGTCAGGAGGACATTATGGTAAAGGTTGAGGTAGTTTTTTAAGAGGGTTCGTAGCAAGGGTTCGGGCTACGTTAACTCAATGTTTTAATTATGTGAAATTCCTTGTTACATGGTCACTGAGACCTTTATTTAAGCTCTATCACTGAGCTACCTGGTCTACTCAATCTAGTTGAGGCTTTTCAATACTCGAGATATTAATTGTATCAGAATCGATACTGGGACAGAACTTTGAGACATCGAGGGCACTAATACAAATAATGTCACTAATTCAGGCACAAATACAATAAAGCAGACATTTCATTGTTCACAATTAAAAATACAATAAACAATTAAGATAACTACTGTATATTTATTCGAATTCATGGCACTTTCTTGTAGTCCAGCATCCTGTTTTTTCTACAGCTGCTACCTAAATTTGAAATTCATGAGCTACACGAGTAAGAATCTTAAGTAAATGCTTACTGATTGCCACATCTTCTGCGCAATAGCTACCTGAGCTAAAGCATTTGTCGAGCATCCTCATGCAAAAAGCCATTGCACAATTGTTCTTTTAAGGCTACCGAGCACTGTCTACTCAAATACCGCCTAGAACTCTTTATTGCGTCTTAAAAATTAACGGAAGTTACATTTATCTAAAATATTACCTACTACGCTATGAATCCTAATCGGACGAAGTCTGACATTTCAGTGTAATTGGTTCACCTGCAGCAAATAGCCCTGTGAAATGAACTAGGTGGTTGTAAGTAGTAGTATAAATAGATAACCTAAACGAGATGCTCACCTGCTACATCATGAATCCGGAGTAGAGGAAAGATAGCATCCGGAAGCAAATGATCCGCCTACATCAGATAGCCGTGTAAAAAACAGCAAATGGAAAAGAACTACTTCGAACGGAAAGCTTTACCTCCACGTAATTGAATACGATTAATAGAAAGCTGCATTTTTAGTCCGCTTGGTCCACCAACAGCGAATGCTCCTGTAAAGAAAAGTGATTGTTTCTCCCCACTTTGGCTAAAGTGCATTATACCGCGTAGCCCAAAACTGGCTTAAAGCGTGTTTTTTGATGTGTGAGCAATTAAAACATACTTAAAACGTGTTTTAGAGTGCGGAAGGCCATTTTTGGAAAAAAAAATTTTGACCAAAATTTGACTTTTTGCCTTGGGGGACCAAGGTAAACCACCTAGAGAGGTTATTTAAGAATCAAATTCAGAACCATTACAGCTAAAACCAAATTTAACTTTAGCCTGAGTAGGAGCCACTCCTCAAAAGAAGAAGATCTTGAACATAGTTTTCCTTGCAGGGACCTACCGCATAAAAAACTCTGGCATGCACATTGTTTTTATGCATCCAGAGTTTTTTCGAGTGTTTGGTCTCTAAGGTATGTGTGTGTGCGCATCTCAACTCCAAGCCCCCCCCCCCCAAGCCCCCTACGCCCCCGGAGGGGGCGTAGGGGGCTTGGGAGTTAGAGATGCGCGCACTCACTTACCTTGGAGATGAATCCGAGCAACGCTCTCGATCAAAAAATGCGTCTAGACTCTAGAGACTCTTTTTGCCCAGTCTCAGTAAGAAAAACGAGGTAAAAATCTTTCTCCAGGGGCCTATTGCAACAGTTGAAAGTTGAAAGTGTAAAGTTGAAAGTTGACAGTGAAAGTGTTGCAACACTTGAAAGTTGAAAGTGAAAGTTGAAAGTTGACAGTTGAAAGTGAAAGTTGAAAGTTGATGGTGTTGCAACAATTGAAAGTGACTCACTTTCAACTGTCAACTTTCACTTCCTCCTATATATTTCTAAATTTTTAAATTCGTACATTTTGCGGGAATTCAAATTTTACAGTTTGAACCAACCAAACCAAGTGGTCGTCCACTTGGTGCGAAATTTTTTTTTACGTTTTCATGTTCCAAAACCTGTTTTCTGGACTAATTCGGGCATGCTGAAGATGGTTTGATAGTGGTAAAATCACGTTTTATCGAGAAATTTTTGAGTTATGGTAAATTCTTGATTTATCAAAATCAATTATACGTCAAAACTCAAAAAATACCCGAGAAAACGGAATTTACCACTATCAAACCATCTTCAGCACCCCGAATTAGTCCAGAAAACAGGTTTTGGAAAATTAAAAAGGTGAAAAAAATTTGATCCAAGTGGACGACCACTTGGTTTGGTTGGTTCAAACTAAGAAATTTAAATTCCGCAATTCCGCCTAAATGGGACCCCATGGTTACTAATAATGGATTAAGACAAGGGTACTGTGGGTAAATTGATAACAATAATGATGTGTGGGTACCACTTTATAGTATTCCCTGTTACTACTCGAGTTGAAAAATAATGAAAAGATCCGAATTACATATCGAAATCGTAAAAAATACCACAAATTTGGATTCTACGCAAAAAATTGCATCTAGAAATGACCAAAACCGAAAAAAAATTTTACTTTCAACTTTCACAAAAAATCGGACCACCTATTTCAACCCACCGATTTTTACCATCTACTTTCAACTTTCAACTTTACACTTTCAAGTGTTGCAACACTTTCACTTTCAACTTTCTACTTTCAACTTTCAACTTTCAACTTTTTCACTTTCAACTGTTGCAACACTTTCACTTTCAACTTTCAACTTTCAACTTTCTACTTTCAACTTTCAACTTTCAACTGTTGCAATAGGCCCCAGGTGGTTTACCTTGGTCCCCAAGGCAAAAAGTCAAATTTTGGTCAAAATTTTTTTTTCCAAAAATGGCCTTCCGCACTCTAAAAACACGTTTTAAGTATGTTTTGGGCTACGCGGTATAGTGCACTCCTGCCCCTACTTTTTCTGTGTTTTAGGGCAATTTCGCGTAAGTGGTCAAAAAGACTAAGATGGCAGCTTCCGAAGATTTAGATAGTGGTTCCTTTTTTCGTAATTTGTAGCGTAGCAAGTAATAATTCGTTTCCACCAGTTTTTCTTTAATCACTCGAAAATAATTAAAAAAGTTTAAATTGAGGCGTATTATATAAAAGGAAAAGTCGCTGGAAATGATACCGGTAAAAAAGAATCACGGCTTTGAACTCGTGAGATGCAAACCACGTACTGATGGCCAAAAAATTCACTGGCATTTTTCTTCAAAAAAAACCTTGGCAACATTGATGCAGCGGAGCTCTATTTAGAAAAATATATCAAGACTAAAATTATTCAGGTTCGACGCCCTCTGCCTATCGGCCCCCTGGTTTAAGTAAATCTTTTTCTAGCTACATTATTTTTTCTTTGGGGGTTGTCTATATTCTAGGAAGTAAAGTTGTCGAATCTTCACACATTCAGCCTTTTCAGTGTAAAACCTTAAGCCACTTGAAATTATACAACAAATAAAATGCAGTCAGTCTTTAAAGGGGCATGCCCACGCTAATAGGAGATGGTGCCCGGGAATTTCAATTTTTCCTAATCATTGAACTTCTGTACGGATTTTTCACTTGGTTTCTAACAAAACCATACCTAAAATTAAATTGTTCAAATTTTAATCAGACGAACCAAAAGTTTTTTCATAGAATGTTAAATAAAACGAAAAAGTTGTTGTATAGAGGTTGTTGAATGGAAGTTTGACTGTATAAGAATTACTATGTAGACATTGAAACACTATTTATAGTTAAAAAGCAGCCTGAAAGAGACTCTTTATGCATCTCCAATAAAGTTTTTTTCTCGAATTCCTATCGCATGTCTAACTCTGAATCCCTTCGTGGGCTTCAGAGTTAGAAATAAGAGCACAGACTTATCTTACGCATGATTCAGCAAGCTAATAACAGGCAAAATTTGTGGATTTTTTCATTAAGAAAGAGTCGAGATATGTTTTTTAACCTTGTTGAGCAAAAAAAAAGTTGTGGAGATGATTTTTAATCATTTTTCAAAAAATTGCAATCTATCACTGGCCATAAATTACTTATTTTTGTGACAAATTTAGTTAAAATCACAAGGAATTCGACTATTTTCGAAATTAGTCAAAAAAGTTTTCTTGGAACCCAATGGCCTAATATTTTTCTAGTTTCAAAAACTTTTTGCCTTGAAGGACCAAGGTCACTTTTTAGGTTTCAAAACGTTTTGGGCTACGTTGGTCCCATAAGGCGAAAAAGTATTCGAAAAATGCGAAAAATCTCAAAAGATGGTAGAAACATCAGAAAATTGTCGCCCAATAAAAAATCCAACCACACAAAATGCTTATTAATTTGAGTTTGAATCATATTAGATTAAAGTAATGAAAAAAACTCTTTGAAAAACTCTGACCATATAACAGAAAAATTTATTGACTCATCATGTATAAATCATATTTTTCGAAATACTCTATCTTTTAAAAGAACTAGAATATTTTCGCTATATTTTTTCTTTTATTGCTGTTCAGCGTCTTCATTAGGAGCGGCATCTTCACTAGGGGCAGCATCCTCACTGAGAGCGGCATCACTACTAGGAGTAACACTTTCATCAGGAGCATTAGTAGTGGCAGTATCATCGTCAGCAGGAGCCTCAGTAGGGGCAGCATCATCTGCGGCTGGAGATTCAGCTGCAGCTGCATCATCGCTGGCAGGGGAATCAGCTGGAGCATCATCATCGCCGGCAGGAGCTTCAGCTGGAGCGGCGTCATCTGTGGCAGGAGCTTCAACTGGAGCGGCGTGATCCCCGGCAGGAGCCTCAGTAGGGGCAGCATCATCTGCAGCTAGAGATTCAGCTGGAGCAGCATCATCTGCGGCAGGAGCTTCAGCTGGAACGGCGTCATCTCCGGCAGGAGCTTCAGCTGGAGCGGCGTCATCTCCGGCAGGAGAATCAGCTGGAGCGGCGTCATCTCCGGCAGGAGAATCAGCTGTATCTCCGGCAGGAGCTTCAGCTGGACCAGCGTCATCTCCGGCAGGAGCTTCAGCTGGACCAGCGTCATCTCCGGCAGGAGCTTCAACTGGAGAATTATCGCCAGTAGGAGCCTGACCATCGCCAGCAGGGACTGGTTCGCCAGCAGATCCAGCACTTTCATCACTTCCATGCATATGAGGGATAAATCCATGGAATCTTCCCTAATAGTCCTCCTAGTCTTCCAAAAGGTCCATTTTTGCCGTGAGCATTATTGTCTTCTCCACTATCCTGTCCACCGAAGTTGAAACCACCAAATCCACCATGTAGAGAAGGACGACTTCCACTTAGAAATGGGGGTAAAGCTGGGAATCCAAAGGTGACGATGGTAATCCAGATGCTGGTGATGGTAATTCAAAAGATGAAGATGGTGATTCAGAAGGTTGGGATGCGAATCCACGATGTTGATGACCACCTAGAAGAGCTTTAAGGAAGTGGCCTTGACTAATGCCTACGGCAAATGAAGCGAAGACTACAAGTTGAATGAGGACAAGTTTGGACATGATAACAGACTAGCTAGACTAACTATACTAAGCTATAAAAGAAAAATTGAATGTGATTACTAATGATAGAAGACAGCTTTTTATACTCAAAATTTCGAAATTAAAAATATTTGATCAGCTTTTATTCTAGAACACAATAAAAATATAATTAAAGTAGACCTACCTAAAACCATAAAGAGCCATCTATTGCGTAGGCTCAGGTGATAAAAACCAAATTAGGGTACTCAAGTGTGTGAAAAGAAGCTTGAAAATGAGATTCGACAGTTAGCTAGGGAAATTGAAGAGAATTATGGCAGCTGTTAATACTTGAATTTGAGATTTAGTAAAATAAAGTTTTGATTACGACGTTTTTGATTTGTTTCAAGTCAATAAACAATTTTTGAATTTCCGTTCCTTTTTAAATTTAAAAAATTGTGAAGCGATTGTCTTACGTTTTGTTAAAAATCTAGTTTTTGTTCATCAAGATGGCATGGATAGTATGGTGTTTTATTTCGTATATTAAAACTGGTATAATAAGAGCAGTGGCGTAGCCAGGGGGGGGAAGGGGGGGGGTTTTCAATTTTTTTTCAAAAACGGTGTAGGTAAAATGCCTTCGAAAATTTGAAAAACGGTGTAGGTAAAATGGACTAATAATTTTTTGGTTTGACGAATTTGGCCAACCCTGTATGTTCTACTGATGATAGTATGGTGTTTTTTTGATAAAAAATTTTGTAGGGTTCTGACATTGGTCAAACCTGCTTACGTGCTTACGAATATGCTATCTAAAACATAATCCTTAAAATCCTTATATTCCTCAGACGGACTTATAACACTGTATTGTGAGTCGGGCTGGAAGCACGTATAATAACGTAAACCGTCATTTTGTAGCGCAGAATGTATTTTTCAGATGCCGTAAAGTATGCTTCAAAAAAATCGATACAGTGAAGTTAGGTACTTGTTCACTTGGGGGGGGGGGGGGAGGGGGTTGGCGCATTTTATAATCGTCGAAAACTGATGTTTAAACGTCTCCTAAGTAATTTTTATGTGCTAAAAACTAGTGCTGCGTGCGATGCGATATATCGCATCGCAAACATCGCAACATCGCACGAAATTTTGCCTTAAACATCGCATCGCAACATCGCATCGCAAAGTTTTGAAACATCGCAAAATCGCATCGCAAGTCCTCGACCCAAAAACATCGCATCGCAACATCGCAAAAACACAAATGCGCAGCACTACTAAAAACGATAAGAAGGTTGTTTTTTTACACTTTCCTACATAAAATTGATTTTTTGGAGAAATTTTTTTTTGACCGAAATGTGACTTTTTTCCTTGGGGGACCAAGGCAAAGCATCAAAAAAGTCCCATTTCGGTCAAAAAAATTTTCTCCCAATAATCAATTTTTACGTAGGAAAGTGTAAAAAACATCCTTTTTATCGTTTTTAGCATATAAAAATTACTTAGGAGACGTTTAAACATCAGTTTTCGACGATTATAAAATGCGAACACCGACATTTCAGTTATTGTATTTAACTAAACATTTCTTACAAATTTTTTTTTAAATTCGACTTTTCCATTATTAAATAGGCATACTCACCTGTTTTACAATTTGTTACCGCCAATTCGAAAAAATTTCCGAATCATTGAACTTCCATACAGATTTTTCAACTTGGTTTCTAACAAAACAATGCCTAGAATTATGTTTTAGGTATAGTTTTGTTAGAAACTAAGTTGAAAAATCCGTGCATACCCATTTAAACAATATTTCCGTCCCATGCAGCTCTTTTAATCAGCCCCCCCCTCCCCTTAGCTACCCGCCGAAAAGGGGGATACTAGTCAACTCACACACCCACACATGCCAAAAACTATACAGAGATAGTGCCTTTCGAACATATAAAAAGCTGATGGATTTAGAATAACCGTATTTTCTGTACTAACTCCCCAACCTCTCATAAGTCCTCACACTACAGACTCTATATCTCAGCCTAGAGCAAACACGCAATATATTTTTTGCGTTTTGTTAATTAGCCCGAGCTCTCCTCTTAGACTTCGAGTCAGCAAAAATTTAAAATAAATTTTCAAAATTTTCCGCCTCCATTAGGGATTTTCAGACATAATATAATCGGAACGATGATTAATCGACCACACATGACTACGTTACCACACAAAACAAATTTATTGTAGAATCCCTTTACACAATCAAATCATTTTCATCTGACAAAATTCCAGCAACTTCTTTCGGTTCTTTTATTGGTTTTGCTTGCCCTCTTAAGAACTTGATCCGTCAAATAAACCTTGATGATAAGTGTGAGCGAACCTCGAAAGTTTTTTCGAGCGCTCGAAACTCGAAATCAAAACTCGAAAATTTTTTCGAGTCAAGTTGAACTCGAAATGACAACTCGAAACTCAAAAATTTTATCGAGTTTTCGTGTTCTTTTCGAGTTCAACTCGACTCGACAACCCTATTCAAGACATTATAATGTGTTGAGAAATGTTCAAACTGGCTTTTTTGAGATATGATACAGGCGAGTCTCCATATAAGATACCCCGATACAAGATACACCTAATTATAAGATACACCCATGCCCGGCATAAGTTGAATTAACCTTCTTGAATCTCGATATAAGATACACCTGGTCCGGTCAAACGTTTGTATCTCAAATCGAGACTCGACTGTCCAATTCAATCTTTTTAATTCACGACTTTTGGCCTTTTAAAAAAATTTCAGTCAAAAACTTCCCATGATTTTTTTCTGACTCAGGATAAACACCCACCCAACTTGAGTCACATTTTTTTCCGCGTCGTTAAGGGACCATGAAACTTGATAAGCACATCAGTTTGCATAATTCGAATTTGCGCAGGACCACCCTAATTTTGTCCATAATATTTTCGAATTGATTTTTTTTAAAACTTGAATTCTATTTATCAGTCAATTTATAGCACAGACTTATATAAAACAGTTGTAAAGCCATGTAAGTCGGCTAACTCATCGAATGTGGCATTGTAAAGCAACGTTGGGCTCGACTTATAAACTGTTATATTATTTTTGAAAAAAATTACATGCAAAAAAAGCAATCCGAAACATTATTGACAAAGTTAGGGTGGTCCCGCGCGAATTCAAATTTCGCAAATTGTTGTGTTTATCGAATTCCATGATCCTTCAACTGTAGAATTTCTCTTATGTTAAACTAGAAAGCTTATACTTATCAATGCACAGTTATCGACGAGGCAAAATCTGACGCATGATGAGTGGATGTTCACCCTGTGTCAAAAAAAAGTAAAAAGTTTAAATTGAGTGTTATATAATATGTCTCCAAAAAAAATTAATTTCTCTAATAGTATAAGCGCCTGGGTTTTTTCAACCTCTTAACCCAAAAAATTTCGAGGTCGATGTAAAATTTTTTGAGTGTAGTACCAAAATTCTAAAAGTGAAATTGGTAGAGCTCGTGAAATTGAAAAGCAACTTAATTAACAGCGATATAAAATATATAGTTTGTTATAAAAGTATATAGGACGTCTTATTATACGAGCTCGTGCTATTAAAACAGATACGGTAATTATATTTCAAATTCCAAAAGGCCAGTCTTCAACCGTAAATACTTATTGGCAAATTTTATAAATAAAATTGAAGAATATTTGGTAAATATTTATTGTTATGCTTTTAGTGAAGAAACTCTTTTTTTTAGCAAACATAAAGTCACATTTTTCTGTAAATCAGGCAGTTATCATCCCACTGCAAAGAAATTACTGCTGACCATATTCTGGTTTGCCTCCGTTGGGATTGTTCTGGCCATCTGGCATGAATGGTGGTGGTGATTGGTGGTTGTTTCAGAATCTCCACCTAGATTTCCATCCGCATTAGGAACAACAGGACCCTCAGCCTGATTTTCTATACTTAGTGGGCCATTTTCATACGATAGATTGGTTTCTTCATGTTTCTGCTCACCAAGGGGGTGTCCACCATGTCCTCCTGGTTGAGGACCATTTGCCAATGTTCCTAGGTCTTTTGTTCCAAAAGGTAGTTGGAAACCGGCAGGAAGTGCACCACTCAGAGCAACAGCCAATAAAGAAAAGAAGAAAAGGGAAATCGGCACAAATTTAGACATATTGCTAGAAAAAAGTATCAATTGAAAATATGAAACAAACTGTTGGTTTAATTTGGTTACTCAAAACCTGCCTTTTATTAAAGTTTTAAACCAGTAAATTGTTTGTTCAGCTTAGGTATAGCCTACTTTGCAATATATTTTTGATAAAATTTGTTATAGTCTTTTCTAGAAGCTTAGCGAATCAGTGACCGCTGTATGATGGCTTGGTAATTTTTTTTTGTAAATACTAAAGAATAACAGTCGAAATAATAAAGCTGCACACTTTTAGGAAAATCTGTTCAAAATTTTCACTGCACCTGTTACAATTTACTTTAAGTAAATAATAAATAGAGGCACGGAGATATTTCAGACGCAACATATTCTTTCCATTTTAGCTTTAGTGCGTTGAAAAATAATTTTTGCACGATTTATTCAGACCAAATTTTGCAGCCTTCCTTTTATGGTCTAGTGATTTTGAAGTTCGATTTTAATTTTTAATTGAGTTACCGTATTCTCTCTATTAGTTCCACACTCTCTATTAAACCACACCCCCCATCTTTGAGGCCTGTATCTCAGCTCAGAGAAAAAATTTAACAAATCTGTTTATTGCATTTTCTTAACTCTCACAAGCTCTACTGATTCCGCTCTTTAGATTTTGAATTTTCACCAAAAATCTCGAGATCGACCCCAATTTTTCCGATTTTGGACGATTGAAAATAATCCCACATGTGGAACTAATAGAGAGAATACGGTATATTACCTCATACACGAGCAGTACCGACTGTGAGAGCAGTACGTTATGATTAGGGTTGTCGACCATTCGAAATTTTCCGAGTCTCGAGTACTCGACTCGAAAGTCGAACTCGAAATTTTCGAATACAGTTTACTCTCGATATAGTGCAGGTGCAAAAAAATTGTTCCCGCCTATGGTCCGACACCTTTTTACCTCTATTTTTGAAAACTTTTACCGAATCTGATTCGTCAGTCTAATTGGAATTATTAAAAGAATTCTGACTTTGCCGGTCGTATTTGTGAATGGCAACAATTTTGCCGAAAAGATCCGCGCCTCTCGATATAGTGTAGCATTATTTTCAAAAAATGGCTACATTTATCGAGAGGCGCGGGTCTTTTCGGCAAAATTGTTGCCATTCACAAAAATGACCGGCAACATTAGAATCTTTGCGATTTTTCTGATCAGACTGACCAATCTTATTTGGTAAAAAAATTTAAAAATAGAGGTACAAAAGAGTCGGACCCTAGGCAGGGACGAACTTTTAGCACCTACACTATATGAGAGTGGACTGTAATTGACTCGAAACTCAACAATTTTCAGCTGTGATTTTAACTGAAGCTTTTAAATTTTATGGTATAATAATGGTATGCCTTAAAAATCGAAGTAAACTGTAGATCAGAAACATTTGGTCCGGAAAACAAAACATTACTTTACTGAAAAGTTCGAGTATAGTCGAGTCTCTTTATAGTGCGTCTTTATATAGTGCGAACTTCTTTATAGTGCGCTCATGATCTGATTCGGTTGGTTTGCAAGAAATTAAGGGAAACTTGGTCTCTATATATTCCGGTTCTATATAGTGCACTTATAATTTTGACACTGCACAAGAAAGGCAATAAAAACGACGAGCTGAGGACACTTTGGGTGGAGTTGGAAGCGCTGAAACTGGTGGAATGAAGGCGGGCTTGACGACTACTTAGATGTGGATAATCAACTGGCTCTCTATATAGTGCGCAAGCAGCAACGTAGATTAAAATAAATTTCTCTATAGTGCGATTCTCTACAGTGCAGGCTCCATATAGGGCGCTGTTTTGCTGGAGTTTAGAATGTGACCTTTTCTAAAAATGGTCAAAATCAGTTTTTTAGTTGTGTACATTGTAAAAATGCTCAGCATTCATTTTTATTGTTGGGAAAGCCAATTTTTTCAAAAAAAAAAATTTTTGTCGAAAATTTTTTTCCATCAGACATTTTGACTTTTTCACATTTTTTACCTGCCTGCCTTCGGCAGGCACCCTAATTCAATAGGAAGCCCCTTTGGGGGTACATTGTTCGGCCAAGGGCTGACCCTTTATACACACCTGCCTGCCTTCGGCAGGCACCCTAATTCAATAGGAAGCCCCTTTGGGGTACATTGTTCGGGCCAAGGGCTGACCCTTTATACACACCTGCCTGCCTTCGGCAGGCACCCTATTCAATAGGAAGCCCCTTAATTTCGATATGGGGGGGGTACACTATTGCTGTTACTGAAATTCCGGACGAAGATATAAGTGAAATAGCAGAAGACTTTGACCAATAAAATTTCTGTATGTGCATCTCAAAATACATTGAAAAGCTAAAAGGTAACCAACACTTAGAGTAATTACCAAAATAGATTTTTCACCAACAATGATGGTATAACGTTTTTGACAATTTTCGACAAAAATTTTTTTTTGAAAATTGGCTTCCCAACAATAAAATGAATGCTGAGCGTTTTTTACAATGTTACACAACTAAAAAAACTGATTTTGACCATTTTTAGAAAAAGGTCACATTCTAAACTTTAGCGCGCTGTTTTTGCCGGCCCCTTGAATCGGACTTTATAGACACTCGACTGTATTCGACTTGATACTCAAAAATTTTCAAGTTTTTCCGTGTCTAATTCATGGTGGGGAAAACCGATAAATTGCCCTATTTTATCGGTTTTTATCGGTTTTATCCTTTTTATTTATTCCTTATTTTTGCTGATTCAGATCCTTTACAGATTTTTTACCAAAACGATAAAGAAAGGTATAATGAGAATATTAGCGACCTATTTTACTGCAAAAAACATCAAATAGCTTTCCTAGTTGACGTTATAAATAACGATAAAATTGACTAAATTATGACTATTTTATAACGTCAACTAGGAAAGCCATTTGATGTTTTCTGCAGTAAAATAGGTCGCTAATATTCTCGTTATACCTTTCTTTTATCGTTTGGTAAAAAAATCAGTAAAGGTCTGAATCAGCAAAAAATAAGGAATAAATAAAAAGGGATAAAACGATAAAAAACCGATAAATAGGGCAATTTTATCGGTTTCCCCACCATGGTCTAATTCGACTCGATAACCCTAGTTATGGTGCGAAATTTCATTCTGAATTTTTTAAAGCCGTGAATTTTTTTGGAGCTATATCAATAAAATTAAAAAAAAGACTTATACAACAAAAGAACAATACGCTGTTTTGTAGAAAGTCTATCTTTTTTTGTTATTAATTATGTTTAAGCCTTATTATCAAGTTATTTTGATTTTAGTTGTGAAGTTTACCGGATGCAGAATTAACTGCGCTTTCAAATGAGTATGAATGTGCTGTCAATGTTTGAAAAAAAGTTTAAAAAAATCAAAATATTTCGAAGCACGTTTTTTCTTGGATATTCTAAAGTATGAACCTTTTTGAATAATTATTGAATTTATTGTCTCAATTTTTAACAGTAGAGACAGAAAATCGAGATGATCAGGTCCCGACCCACTCGAGCCGATTTTAGGACCAAAACCCGACCCAAACCTCGCAATTTTCTCAAAGCCCCGAAATCCAGGATGCTGATGTCCATCGAAAGAGATCTTAAAAATGACCTTCACACAGCCACACGGACAAAGAAAATAAAAAAACAATCTGAACTAAAAGAAATCCAGACATGCTGTGTCTAAAGCCTTTTTTTCAAAAATATTAAAAGGCGATTTATTGAATAATATATATTTTCTAACTTTTTCTTATATACTACTTGTCAAGACAGAAATATTTGTTTAGTTGAAATAGTTACATACTTAGTAACGTATTATCAGGAAACTCCGTTTTTGCCAACAACGTCTTTTATTGTCAAAGAGGAAGCTTTACATCAGCTTTCGTTATCTCAACAACGCTGACCCTACAAAAACAAGCAATATCTGTCTTGATTACCAATAATAAAAAATATATTGGGTATTTTTTGGCACCTGTTTAAATACTTTAAAAATTTTGAGCTCAAGTTATTGATCGAAATTCAAAAAAATTATTAATATTAATTATATTTCAAAAGTTTACTAGTACTAAAAATGTTTGGCGCGACTTCGATGAAAAACTTCACTTGCCTTAGACATGATTCCGAGCAAGACTCTTGATCATAAAGTGCATACAGAGTCTCTTTTTGCCACGGCCCATGTTGAAAAACGTGGTAGAACAATTAAAAAAAAACTTCAAGATGGGAAATCTCGTCAATTAGGCACGTTATTTTATTTTTATTGATTTTAAGTAAAAAATGAAAAAATTGAATAAACTTGCATTTTAATGAAAACTAACATGCTCAAATTAAGCTTGAACAGCAACAAGGATGGCTGTATTTCTTCACTTTTCAAAATTATTGTGCAGCTTTGACTCTCAAGTGTAAAATAAGTTGTATGAACCCACTAATTTAGTTCAACATGCAATTTATTAAAATGAACAATTATCAGAAAATATTCTAATTTTGTCTCGAACGAAATATCTCCTTTCAAAATACTAAGCAAGTGCGGGGTTTTGCTTTGTAAAATTTGGATGTACATATTGCAAAGCCTTGCACTTGAAAGTATTTTTGCCTTGAAAGTAGAATCCTAATATTTTTGTTTTAAAAAAAGCGAAATTGAAAAAAATGAAAAAAAGAAGAAATAGCTTTCTTTTAGTATATAACATGCTTTTGTGTGAACCACTTTGGATAACTAATTTGATCACATAAAAATTTTGTAAGAACTCATGCACCAACCTAGTACATACGCAAGCCTATTTTGAGCCTAAGCCTTAGCCATAAAACAATGGTAATTATGGTGGTATATATACTTATTTTGAAAAAAAAACAATTAAGGGCATATTCGCTGCGGGCGTCAAATATATAATTTTGCTCTATTTGTGACCATAAAACATTAGCGATAAATTTAATTTATCGAAGCTCCGCAAGATTAAACAATTAGGTAAGAGGAACTGCAGGATAACAACATTACTTTGAAGTGGAGAACTTTTACGGCTACCTTTTGACATAGACTTTTTTCACCTTTTTCATATTTTGTTTTCTAATTTCAGATGTTTTTACACCGTTTTATAGCTAAGATTTTTCTCTATCGATTGAGCGGTAAAACACCCTGATCAAAAAATAATTTTTGAGGAAATCACACCAACTTTACACTGAAAAACCAAGTTGATCCTCAGACTTGGTTTTTTACAGTCAAACCTCGATATGAAACACCCCAAAAGTTCGTTCCCGCATAGGGTCTGACACTTTTTTTAACCTAGTTTTTTTGTTTTTTTGCCAGTTCTGTTTTGACAGTCTGTTCTCAAATATGTGAACCCTGTTTTTTAAAAAGAGGTTTTGAGTTTTGTCGAGTTTTCACTTTTTTAACCCAAAATTTCAATCAATTTTGCCGATCGTTTTTTAAAGAGAACAAATTTTGGGTTAAAAAGTGAAAGATGTTTTTTAAAAAGAGGTTTTCGAGTTTTGTCGAGTTTTCACTTTTTTAACCCAAAATTTGTTCTCTTTTTAAAAACGATCGGCGAAATCGGAATCTTCACGATATTGGGACCAACTGTAAAAACAGAACTGACAAAAACATTCAAAAGCTGGGTTAAAAAAGTGTCGGACCCTAGGCGGGACACACTTTTGGGGTGTCGTTATATCGAGGTTTGACTGTAGTGTAAAAATCGTTTTTAATTAGGGTGCTTGGTCAATCAATCGATAGAAAAAAATCTTAGCTACAAAACAGTGTAAAAACATCTGAGATGAGAAAACAAAATATATGATAAAAAGTAAAAAGGTCGGTGTCAAAAGGTAGTCGTAAAAGTCTTCCTCCCTCCCACCTTAATTAAAGTTGTGTTAAAAATTAGCAAAATTATTATATTTTTCTTGTCAGCCACAATGTCTCACTAAATAGCCACGTGTTGAACAGCCTCACGCTCCTACATCAGTCCAGGTTTTCTAAAAAATCTGATTGTTATTTTCAAAGCAATTAACATTCGTTTCCTTATAAAAGACTGTGATCACGTAGTCTGAACAGAATTATTAGAGTATGTTTTCAGTAAAACTTGGCCCCTTTCGGCAAACAAAGGAGTATTTTGCCTTGTCCTCGCCCCCTATTGTTTTTTTTGTACTTTTTTCAGCTTTTTTACTTTTTTTGTACTTTTATTCATTAGCCAAGCGTTGGCCAGCATATGTTAAGACGGACTCAAGTATGAGTCTAAAATATATTTGAGTCCATTCTAACATACGTTTTTCATCCCCTCCCAAAAACATTAGGAGGACCAAGTCAAAAAAAACCCCTTATTCTGGGAAAAGGCCAAAACTTTGTAATTGATTTCGTCGAAACAGGGGCCCGATAGGCCCAAACTCGGTCATTCCTCAAAAAAAAGTTTTTTTACACTTCAATTCAACTTTTATGTATCCACATACAATCGACGGTCGATAAGCTATCACCCGAGAAAAACGCACAAGTGACAGTTTGTCGTGGGTAAATTGAATAAGCAAATACTTACATTGCCATGCCACAGCTTTTCTAACTGAGTAAAATGAGCTTTAGTTTCTAGCTCTGCAGATTTGTATTAGTACAACACCAAGCACATTTTTAATTCGAAAAGTTGAAGTGTTTGCAGAACACCTCTTTTCAGAGTGTCCATTTTCAGGTAATACTAGCTTTTTTAGTGGCTTGATATAGCACAAAAAAGAAAAATACTTGAGCGTACCAAATTTGTAGAAGCCTTGCAATCCTTTAAGGTCTTGATGAAAAGCTCTCATTCGTTGCAAATAATGAGCGGCAGAATATTCGCCACCCTAAAATTGTTTAGAAAAATATGGAACTAGAACATTGTAAAAAAGACTGAAAAGCTGTTTAGGTTGAAAATTTTGGCCTTGGTTGCGCAGTGGATAAGATTTACTTTATGGCTTAAAATGGTGCGAAGTGGAGCTGCGGATTCGCCTATCAACGATTAAACTATTACGATTATTTGGCCGCAAGGCCAAGCCATTACGATTACGATTATTTTCGAAAGTCGCCAACGATTAATCGTAACGATTAAGCGACTTTTACCTAACACAAAATATCAACAAAATTTCTAACAAACACACAAATGTTATTTTTTCAGCACACATACATACATTTTGCAGACATAATGACTAATACTTGAAATTTATGAAATTTAATTTATGAAATTAAATAAATTTCTTGAAATTAATGGAAGATTTTTGTTCAAAAAATCAGCATCTCTGCATTCACCGCGCTCAGACTCGAACGCCGTAGTCGAAACATCACGGGCACCGAAAAACAAGCATGCTCACTTGACTGGCTAGTAGTGTGCTGAGAAAATCTATGCGCTAATTTGGCAAAAAATCCAAGGATACACCTCATTATCCTGAACGATTAAAAAAACAATCCGCCTGCAATATGTTGCATCCCAATTACAAAACCAGAATAGAGTACCTTCTGAAAAAGAAAGGGGTCTCCGCGTTCGGATCGATACGCTTCTGTTTACAAAATTAGGCCTTCATTCAATATTGATCAGCTGAGCGCTCTTCGTCCACACCTCCATCATCGGTGAACAGGTTAGCATGGCGGCCGAAAAACGAATCAGATTGTGTAGGCGCTTTTGCAGTGAGAATGGAATTTCCGAAAAAAGTACTTCGAAAAAATTCCAAAATAATGGCATTTGTCAAACAAGCCAAATAAAAAGCGTTGTCATCAGGTAAGATCGAACCCTGCGCTATTAGCGCCGGAATTATCAAATGATTCAACTTTTCCCACAAACTCGAGCCGAAATTTTTTTCAGCTGACTTGTTCAGTTTGTCTATGCTGAATCAATTTGTGCAATAAAATTCAATTTAATAAAAATTTGAAGAAGAAATCGGCATTTTTTCACAAAATTTGCATTTTGAAAAACACGGTTTTTTTAAAGTGAGTTTTGAAATCACACATTTTTTTTGTAATTGGCCTGAACGACCAAGTGCGTCAATAGCCCGGAACTTTTTATTGCAAAATCGGATAAAGCAGACAATATGAGTCGAAAAATTCGACGAAAATTCGAGGGCGATCAGTGACAACGAGCTAATTATGTTGCAACTTTATAAGTAAATAAAGCTGGAGCTCGCTGACGCCCGAGTATAAAAAATAATAACTTTGGGAAATTACTTTTTCGATTTTATTTTCGCATCATGTAGAGGATGATAGGAGCACTAGAAAAAATCATGTCCTGATGTTTTTGACATACTTGCTCGGAGCTACGTGAAAAAAAATCCAAAAAAAAATCTGGAAAAAATCGAAAAATTTCGAAAATTTTTAATTTTACGAGGCCAAATCTCGGCAGTCATATGTCATATATTGCGTGTCATAATTACTCTGGATATTGCAGCTCATGGCACGTGCAAAAGCAATAGTGAACATTATTATCATGGCTGATTGATCTCAAAGCATTCGCCGCAGAAAAAATTCGTCAAGAATTCTGCGTCTTTTGACACCTCAGCCTTTTTATATTATGTCAAAATGTTGTTTTTTCAAGCAAAAAAAATATTTTCTTTCGGCGGGACCTATGAGAATGATGATCTCTATTATTAATTTAGACATGTAATGATGACATTCTTTTCTTTAGTGCATGTCCCAGATCCTATATGACCTCATTTATTACACTTAGCAATAAAACAGGTGAGTGCTGAACTCTGTAAGAAAAAGTTTTTGCACAATCAACAAAATAGTTTTCAGACTTAAAAAAACAATTTAGATGTTTCTTACATCAAAATGATTTTTGCTTCATAGATACACACCTCGAATTGAGAGATTGAAAGCATTATTAACCCCTTTTTTCCCACGGGTATGAAAATTAACCTAAAATTTCAATTTTTTTTCTTTTGAAAACATCATATACAGGGGTAAAAGTACCGGTTTTATTATAAAAATGTTGTCAAAAATAGCATTTGATGATGAAAAATATGAGATTTTGCTATTTTCGGTAGTTTTTCACGTGAATTTATTTCAATTTTGATTATTTTTAGGAAACGCACAAGTATGGTCCTGAGAACGGAAATCGATCGGGCATGGGCTACCTTTACAATTTTCTTACTCATTTTTCACAATTTACGGACACCTATAGGAATACAGTTAACTAAACTATGAAAACGCTTACAATGCAATTCCAACATCAAAACACTCAATAATTATATACTTGTCATTAGTATTTTCAGAGAGCATTCCCAGTGTATAAACTGCAACTAAAGTGAGACAGCCGAAGAATAAAGCAATAACAGCTTTCTAAGCAACTAGATACAAAAAAATTTTTTTAAAATAGACAAATATTGAATACCTTTGCAATCCTACATTTTGTGTGTTCTGAATACTTACAAAATGTACTGTGAAATATTAAAAATATAGAAAAACTCACGGAAAACCTTTCAGTAAGAGAATAGCTGTGCTTTTTCTGAAAGCTGATACTCTTAAGGTAAAACTGCACACTTCTTTGTTCGCAGTAAAGAAAAAGCTAAAAATGTAAAACTATGAGTTTAGATTTATTCTAAAAAATTATTTAAGCAACAAAAAAATTTTTTGCATGAAACATTGTAAATAAAAAGGATTCAGAGTCTAAAAAGATAGAAACTTTTTGAAAAGTTCATTTATGTAGCCTGAATCAGGGCCGTTTTTGCGGTGATTAGTCAAAAAAAAATTTTTGGAGCTGTGCAAAAAAATATATATTATGAATTTTTATTCAAAAGCTTTGCTCGGAATTATGTCGCATGTAAGTTTGTGTATTCTTTTAAGCCTCAGGCTGCTTGGTTTTGAGATTCGCACACCTCCACAACTGATACACGAATTATTCTAAAGGAAGACGAATGCATAAAAAGGTGTGCATGCTAGCAAAGATATACCTACCCATACCTACTTTAAACGGGCATAATCTATGAAAAGTATTTAAAATACAATTTTTAAGGAAGAAAGATTTAAAGTCAATGAGAATCTCACACGTTGAATGCTCGCAAGACATTCCTTTTTGTTGCGAAAAAGTTCGATAATCTGTTTGAATTTTTTATTGTTTTGTGGAATGAAGCTTATTAGCCAACAGTATGCGCTAATTAGTGTATAGTGATTCAGCTGTGGCGACCAGAAATAATACCGGTTCGGTTTCTAGCTACGACCTGTGATGTATTGATTTTCCGGCTCTGCTTCGAGCGGAACTTTTATACGTATTTCATATATGCGGTATAACGAATATAATTCTTTGGCTCCGAGTAGGAGCAAGAGCCGGAGCAACTTTTTCACACTAGATTTCAGAGCCAGAGCCGGAGCGAAAAATCGAGAAATACATCATGCCTGTATTTCAAGAATTTAAATTTTTTTTACTTAAAAAATAGTTTCGAACATTTTCGCAATTAAAATATGGGCGCTAATGGAGAATTAGTTTCCGTTTTTTAGCTTGGTCCCCCTGTTGTTTTTCATAATTTTTCCCTGGGTGTACACCCTAATCGACAGTTCACTGCATTTCTATTTGTGTTCCTTACTTTTACTTGTGTTTCAGACAAAATGCGTTTTTCTTGGTAGATCAACACGCTCTTTGTGAAACTCTGCGATTTGATTGTCTTCGTCTCCGCAAGCTGTTCCTAATGTCACCAAAAGAGGTCCTTATTGCTTTTGTCGGCCTTAACTTGCTACAAAATAGAATGAAGTGTTCAAATGCCTGAAGATATGAAAGTTTCAAGCGGGCACAAGTTCAAGATAGATACAGTTTTTTTATCGATTTCCTCCTTCTTCTTTATTTTGATGAAAATATTTAAGTGGGGTGGTGCAAGTCGAAAAATGTTTCGTGCTCTGCCAAATCCATTCGTTCTGGTTCGTTCTTTGCCAATATTCCTAATTATGTGCTACATGTGGGCTGCAGACTTTGACAACAGGCACATTTGCCAGGAAATTGCAGCTTGACATGAAAACGGTCGTAGATTGGTTGAACCTTGCAGAGAAGTATGAGAAAAGAAGATTTTACAGCATATTTTCTCTTTTTAACGAGCATTGATAGAAATGTGTTCATGTTTAAATTGGAATTTACATTATTTTCAGCAATTGCAATAACGAAGCAGCGATTGGTGGCCCTGAAAGCATCGTTGAAATCGACGAGACCTGCATTTCGAAGAGAAAATATAACAGGGGAAGACGAATCAGGAAAATCAGCAGTGGAATTTTCGGTGGAATTGACCGCGGTGACAAAGGAAAGGCATTTTGCATTTCGAGTTTTGGATCGAACTAAGAAGACTCCGCTGCAAGTGATCAGAAGAAGGATTAGCCGCGGAACTACAACAATCTCAGATGCTGGCCGGCCTATAGAAAGCTCGGCAAGAAATAGGCAAGCCTGTAGGTAAAGCATTTTTGTAATATGCCACAAAAAGACTTTTGCAAGGTTACACAACATGATTCAACATTTTACAAAATACTTTTAGTTCAGGACTGCTAGATCAACAGAATAAGCGTCTCAGAGTGCACACAAATAAGGTCGAAGGCTTCTGGAAGCCCTGTGAAGCACAAGATAAATAGGATTCGCGGCACGAGTGAGAAGCTGAAGTCATCATATGTTGGGGAAGCTGTGTTAAGACAGAATTGCAGAGTGGGCAACAACAATGTCCTGGAGTCTTTGTTTCAAATAATTTCCATGATCCACCGGATCGATAATTAATAGAAATATGAATCGTTTTGTTCTCTGTGCAGTATTCTGTTTAATGAAATGTTTGTTTGAGCTTTTGCCTGAATTAGTGGTTAAAAAAGTGGTTGATTGAAAACGGAAAAAAGTTGAAATTTAAATTATGAAAATCTGGAAAATTAGAAAAAATATGAAAAAAACAACAGGTGGGGACCAGGCATTTTGAAAAAAAACAACAACAGGGGGACCAAGCTAAAAAACGGAAACAGATTCTCCATTAGCGCCATAAAAAGAGTGTCCCGCCCGAATTTTAACTGTGAAACTTTCATAGCGGATATGAGCATGGTCCTTTAAGGCCCCTTTTTGAGCAAATATATAAAAAAAATATTATAAAAAGTCACCATTATAGCAAGAAAATTAATTGTGGCAACATTTGCCAAGATAAGTAGAGAGAAAGCCAAGCTAAAATTAATTAAAATAATTTTGTCGACGAAATATTATACAAACCTTTCAAAATAATAAACGTGAAAATCAAAGAATTTAATCCACTAGTATTATCAAAATAATAGAAATATACGAGCGTGTCATTTTTTCGTAATCAGACACTAAAATAGCTGCACAAACTCTTTCGATAGCCAATACTGGCAACGAAA
Organism: Ditylenchus dipsaci; assembly: GCA_004194705.1. NCBI lineage: Eukaryota > Metazoa > Nematoda > Chromadorea > Rhabditida > Anguinidae > Ditylenchus > Ditylenchus dipsaci. The sequence goes on from SADC01001006.1 coordinate 255,135, forward strand.
ATGCACCCACCATTAGAAAATATGTGGCTCAGAGCGAATGCCCAATAAATCAAAAATTCATTTTTTTGTCTTTAAAAATTCTGCAAATTCTCTTTGTGAAAAGTTGTAATACTGGTTTAAGGTGAATCCCGGTTCGCACTAGTTTAGAAGTTGAACGAATAAGGTTACAAGAGCCTGTGTTAGTAAGTATTCTGAAGCAATTAACATGCAAAAATTGCGTCTTATTAACCACAATAATTATACAAACAATAAGATTGAGCCAGTTATGCCGATACAGTCGAAGATTGTAATACGACAAAGTAGTTGTCATTGAAGCAGTTTCTAAAAAACTAGCACTTTAAAGGTGTTTGCTGTAATATTGGATCATAGTTCCCCCCCCCCCCGCCTGGCGGCCCCGCCGGCGCCCGCCGGCGGCCCCGCGGCGGCCCGCCTCTGCCGGCGCTGCCTCAAGGCGGTTGCGGCAAAAATTTGTGAACGCAGCCGGAGGCGGCGTCGGCGAGGCGGTTTTGAGGTGGCGGCGGATGCGACGGCGGAGCGAAAAATGCCGCAGAGGCGCGCCGCCGTGAGCAATTTGTTTCAATTTGTTGTTTTTGGATTTGTATTTTTCAAAAAAATACTAATTAATGAAAATTTATTAGGAGGACAATCTCGAAAGAATATTATAACACGAAATTGAGCAAGACGAAGTTGTGAAGGTCAGAGAACTACCCGTCAAGAAGTCAAAGTTGAATTAGGATAAACAATTGGATTTGGTCATCTTATCAAAGTTGACTCGTTTATATTAAATAAATGTACAATAATAAATTTTTGAAATTTTGTTTATTTTAACAAATGGTTTGAAAATTATCTTGGCGGAGGCGGCAGTTGAGCGATTTAGCCGGCGGATACGTGTCCGCCGGTGGAGGCGGGATTTGAAAATTTCGCTGTCGTGCAGCTATGTATTCGACCATCGATTATACTTCGCTTTTTTCGAAATGTTTTTTGCGCTCTTAGATAGAGCAGACAATTCTGAGCAACTTTGATAAAGACAGCTTAGTTCTTTACCAAGCTTTTTGCGACATAGAGCCATTCAAAGTTGGCTGTTATGAGAGCTATGAACAACTGGGTCCTTTTTATTTTTATTTTCCGTAATGTAAACATCACTTAACCTAGGCCCTTATAACTTAACCTCTGTATATGTAGTGTTTGCATATGGATAGATAAATCCTCACAACAACACAATAAATTTAAAAAACCCCATTTTTCCAAACTCTTTTTTTAGCCGAAAATTATAGAAATTTTGACGTTTGAAGTACTGCCCCCTAATTTTTATGAGTACTGCCCCTAATTTTTGATGCTAGATTCTCACAAAGCAGACAATTTTGCATAGGATAGTCATGAAAAAATTGAAAGAAGTTATGCGCGCAGAACTTCTATGCAAACGAATTGCTAACTCAAAAAAATAATGGTCTTTTCCTAAGCATGGTTCCTTCAATAGTTTTCACAACAAGAGCTACAAAACCCGTTTACCAAATATTTTTAATAATCTGAGCGTTGAGATGAGGTCTTAATTATAGACTCGTACAATAGTCCCTGGAGTATAGTCAAAAGCTGGCCTTTAGAGATCAACTGTATATAGCAGCTATATTACAAGAGACTATGGCTAAGAATATATATTCAAAAGTGTGGGAATACTGCCTTTTTACAAACATCACACAAATAAAAAGTCCAAAAATTCAGTTAGTCACACTAAGTAATAGTTATGTGTCATGTAAAAAATTGAAAATTTGTGTGCTAATTTAACTTGAGAATGCTAATCACTAGACTTTTTTTTGACAAATTCAGATTTTTGTTTTCTTATTACATAAATGAGGTTACTTTTAGAAAAATTAGGAAAGTTAACCGGCAACTTTTTGGGAAACATTTTTGTTTGGCGGTATAAAATCACACAGTACAAAACTTTTTTTGTATATTCAACGAGTTATTCTACAGTTATGCAGTTACATTTTTCGATTATATTTTTAATTTTACGAAAAATTATACAGTTATCTACAGGGACCGGCAAAAAACGCGGATACTTTTGAAAATTCTTGTCAAGGGCTCTCGCGCATTCGTCTGACATAAAGATTTTTTTGTGTAATCAAGGATGTTGAAATAACAGTTGTTAGGCCGGTACCGAGTCCTTTCGTTCCGCCGTAACCTAGGTCTAGCTTTCTTAACATGAGATTAACATGCCACTTGAAGCTGACCTTATGATATAGGCTTCAACTGTCCATCAATGTTATACCAAATCAATAGAATTTAACAGGACTTTCTAACAAGCTATCTAGCAAGCAACAATCTGAAGACAAGTTTCCGAAAAATTAAAAATTTAAATCAAAAAATATATGATTTAAAAGTGTCTGCGTTTTTTCGCCGCACCCCATATAGTTTATATGCATAACTATGAAATTACTCGTAGATTTTAAAGTAATCGACATCAATTAGCATTTTGAGTCCATCCTAACATCTCTGGCTACACTGCCTAAGCCCAATGCCTTGAAAATCACAAAAGTCAACAGGAGGGACGAAGCAAAAAAATGTCCTGCTCTCGTAAAGTGTCCAGTTTTTCATGATTCGAATTCTATTAATTTAGATGGACGAAGCTTTTTCTGCCACCTTTCGGCTTTTTTCTGCACCTTTTGATTTTTTTGCCACCTTCTAGCTTTTTTATATAACATTATGTCATAATTTAATTGATCGGTTAGAAAATTTATTTACATATCATTGATCAAAAATCCTCTCTCTACTCTTTTTCACAGCTTTTCTTTCATAAGGCGCTTTATTCAAAATTAACCCAACTGACAACATCAACGCGAAAAACAATAATAACGAAGATCATTTTTTTACTCATCAACAACCAGTGTTTTCCTTCTCTAGCTCTCCGTTTCCTTCCTCTATTTCGCTTGCCCCCATCGAATGTCTGTGATATCCTCCGATACGCTTCCTCTTTGATTGGCACACATTCTGACACAAGCTGAGAAAATGTCGAAAAATTATAACATAATGCTACATAAGACAAAAAGGTAGCAGAAAAAAGTAAAAGGTGGCAGAAAAAGCAAAGGTGGCAGAAAAAAGCAAAAGGTGCAGAAAAAAAGCCAAAAGGTGGCAGAAAAAGCCAAAAGGTGGCAAAAAAAGATTTATCCATTTTAGATTAAGTGACATTTTAATGATAGTTAGAGTTGATACATTTGGAGTTGACACATTTGATACATTACTTGATGGTCTAAAGTCGATACATTTGTGTAAAAATTCTACATAAAGATGATGACTTCAGAGCATAACATATCTTAGATCATAACTTTATAAGCATAAGTTGAGTGAAAAAACCAAAAGTGAGGTTTTTTTTGATAGCTCACCTAAATTTGTTTAGGTAAAAGAAGAATTTGTTCCTCACAGCAGCGCAGAAGAATAATGCTTTCGAGTCAAGGATGACGGAATTGAGTTCAAGAAATAGGGGCTTTAAAATGATTTTTTTGAAATACCGGCCTGGACAACTGAAGCCTGATGAGAAGTAAGCTGATATTGTAGTTCGGCAAACATATTTGAGTTTGAGAACAAACGCTAGTCTAACCTGCGCCTGAGCACAATCCAAAAAAACTACAACAGGGCGACCACAGTAAGAAGTGGCCGCATCCGACAATGGAGACTTCATATTTTTCATTTGAGAGAAGAGCGTCATTGAGTTTATTTTAAACGATTAAAAAGTAGTCAGAGCGTGATTTTGAGAACAATGGACGGGGTGAAAAAAAACTGTCTTTTTTCGTTTACTTGTTAAATTGCACTAGTGAATCCTGGCGTTTTTTACAAATGGGTAGCTAACATTGCGTGTTTTGGCCGAGCGTCTAAGGCGCTGCGTTCAGGTCGCAGTCCAGTTATCTGGGCGCGGGTTCGAATGCTGCAGCACGCATTTAATTTTTTTTCTACTCATTATGCCTTTTTTTGACCAATGAAGGTAAAGATGATGGATTCTCCACAAATTATTCACTTTTTAGGTCCTACTGCGTACAGAAAAAACTTTTGATATTTTTTGTGAACTATTCTGACTTTAAACAATCAGCTTTAAAGCCCGTTTCCGAATTTCGGGAACACTCGCTAGAACTGCCGAAAAGTTTATATTTTCAGTGATGCTCTAAAAAAAAGATATTTGAACAGAAAAATAAATAAAAGTGAAGTAAAAATATTTACTGAAAACGCGTAAAAATGTAAGGCTCAAGCGCATCCTCTCTACTGCAAAAGGAAAGATAATAGGAGAGGTATAGAAATGGACTTATAGTCAAGCTTTGGTCAGGGATGCATGACTATCATGGCATTCCTTTAATCTTTAGCCTTCGCTTGTTGAAAACTATAGGGAATGAACTTAGAAAAAAATATTGAATATAGAAAATGAGCTAATTTCTTAGTAAAAAAACTCACTTTTTTTTTTCAAATATTTCAAGTGCAAAATACACAGGTTTTTTTCATTGCCGTTCATCATAAATGATTCTAAAAAAAATTTTTTTCACATTCTTTTTTCCTTTAACCCGCTTATTTCTGTTTTGTAATCTTGGTGGTGTGCATAATTCACGCTTGACATAATAATTGTTTTTGCTTGAAAAATTAAAAAAAAGCTGATCAATACGATCAATTTGAGGTGCTCAATATTTCGAAAAATTTTTTTGGGGCCATGTGGTTCTAGTTAGAGATAGAAATTTGCCTTTTTTGCGATTGTTGCGATGCGATGTTTTTTCCATAAAGAAATTTGGGATGTGCGATATTTCAAAAAAAATCGGGTGCGATACATTGCAGCGATGTGCGATGTTTTTTCACCCGGACCCGAACCACCTTTATTATGACAACAAACAAACAAATAAAACATTTTAATACTCAAAATTCAACAGTGAAAGATTTTCGTTCATTAATATTAATTGCTCTGCTTCTCAGGACTCAGATTGAATCTTCTGTAGTCATAGACGTCCTTGCCACCTTAGAAAATCTGTTCACTAGGCGGACTTGTCGCCGGTTGCAGAAAGAACTTGGCCTCAGTACTACTTCTTCTCTTTCGCCTTAACCAAAAGCAATTAATTTGCAAAAACTTTTTTTGAAACCATCTTCCAGAATTCCAAAGGATCCTCTTCTGGGTCGATGCACTTCAACTGTTGTATGACTTCATCTCAATAATTGCATTGCTGGCTTGCTGCACATTCGTCCCTCATGTCCCTATACAGGTGCTGTTTGTATTGGCTGTTTAAATCTGTTATTGTCCTGACACGGCTGCGATTCGTTGTCAGGACCTTTTTTGCTCTCGCGATCATAAGATCATTAATTGTTGTGTTACAATGAATAAAGCTCTCGTTTATTCCACGCTCTCAATCTCGCTCTCGCAATCACAAATTGGCGCAGTCGCAAGGATATGGACCAACTTCAAACAAATTCTGGATCAGCAATCAAGACAGCAGCGGTAATAATGGCTCTAATGATGGCTCTTTCTTCAGAAAATCATGGTGGTAGTGACAATGCCCAGCCTTGCTCCGAATTCTCCGCCTTCAAGCTAACGTTGCCTCAATTCAGATATGGAGTATTCAGCTCAGATGATAGCCGAATCCGAACAAGCTTCCAAAATGGATGAGCGCTTCAATCACGGCTCCGAACATGGTGGAGAAAGCAAAGTCAAGCTACTGACGGACCAAGCTCTCTGCGAAAGCTTTTCTGAATACTGCAAGAGCTGCTTGCTCGAGGAGGTGACCGAATTCAGTCTGGATGAAACATAGTAGCCTTTTCTAAATTATTTTCACGCTCCCGCTCCTTGGTCGTGATCGCTTTGAATGCCTTCGATTGACGAGGATGTCGAAGAAGATTCTGTCATTTGTGAAACAAGGCTCAAGAAATCAGCTGCGTCTCTTGAAAATTTTGCTGAGCTCAAAGGAAGAAGAATTCACCTGCCATGCTCCTGCCTGTTTGGTCTCAAGTCTCC